>BQNB010032803.1:0-49987 GCA_026074375.1 Tanacetum coccineum
TTTTCTACATTGAGATTTTTTGATAATTATCCTTATTATATATTTATAATTATTTATATTTATATATATTTAAAGGGGTAGTCTCGAAACGTTATCATGGACCATAACGCACTCCAAATAAATAAAGGAAAGGAAAAAGTCAAACTTAACGACTAGCTGAAACAAAAGTGCTTTTCGGGAAACAACCCGGGAAATAACTCGGTCGTTTTTAAATTGTTTGTCGCATTTTTAATTGTTTGAATGAATATGTCTTCCTAGACACTCCATACGGCGTATCGAACCCCTCTGGATACGACGTATGGATGTGTCTGGACGTTATTAGTCTGTAATTTAATTTCCAATATTCAAAAATGTTTAATTGCTTTTATAGGAATAATACGGCGTATCTTAGGGTTTGGGATACGGCATTTTGATCCATGTACAGCATGTGTGTTTAATTGTTTTCCTTCATTGTAACCATTGTATAACCGAGATAGGAATTGCACTTTTTTCTTCTAACCTTTTATGTAGGACCTTGCTATAAGAAAATCGACGATATGGTATATTCTGAAAAAGACGTGTGTTGAACTCATACGAGCATTCTGAAGCCTCGTCAACACACTTTTGCTCAAGAACTCAAATTAGAGAATCATCCGAAGCAACATATCAGGGGAGTTCCTCGTTATAATTCTATTTCCCATATTCTTTAATTATTTTATCTATACAATGAGGACGTTGTATAATCTAAGTAGGGGGATGGAGAATTAGAACGCCTACTTGTCCTTTTATTTACAAACAATATGCTATATGCTTAAATTATGCCAAATTAAAAAAAATTTCTAGCATAACTTTTGTAAAAATTACTAGTTACATGACCTCGCGCTATAACCCTTAATGTTGAATTATGAGAATTAAGCCTATTCCGTTTCTAAATGTTTACTAAAAATTCCACAAAAATTATGAGTGTGACGGTGATGTAGTGGACTTTAGAACTTGGCTTGGTATATCACTCGAGACCACAACGATGAGTACTATGGACTTAGATGGAGAAACATTTTTAACTGATAAATTTCTAGGAATACACCAAAAAACCTAAATGTTGTAAAATTAACTAACTACACTGGTTAGTTAAATCCTGTGTAACCCTTTGCTTACTCTCACCGTAAGAGTAAGATCCCCTAGAAAAACATGTTGAGCCATTCCCGTCTTTTTCACACCATATGTCTATTTCGTTACACCTTTACACCTTAGCCTACCCTGTAGATTAAGCCTACTTTATCAAAGTTGCTATTTGCTTTTGTGTAAAGTTTTGTATTTCCTGTGTCAAAGTGAAATTTTCTATCTTTGTTATGGTCGGGAAATTGCACAATGCAATGGGAAAATATGTAGCTCGTGTATTTTGCTACTTTCGCGATTATGTATTATGTCCGAAGATGAAGTGTTAAAGGAAAAATTATCCGGATGAATTATGATTGTGAAGACGGTGAAATTGCACCGAGATTTATGTTATGAAAAAAAATGGAAAAATAGAAAATGCATCAAAAAAGAGAAGGATGATTGATAGTCGGTTCGCTAAACTTAAACCGATGAAATACTTGGAAGGATCGATTATTCGTTGATATGTGGATAAAAATCAACGATGTATAGTTTTGTATAAAGTGGCCGATATCACCACTTTTGTAAAAGTATGTAACTTTGGGATGTTTGGGAAGTTGACCGTTATGGGAACGCCAACTTAGGTTGTCTTTGTCATCTCTATGATCGAGGCGTTTGTATATATTTCGAGTCTTTATCATGGAACGGTCGAGAAAAGTTACTAGCAACTGCCTTATTTGTTCAAGCTTAATCTATTTGTTTTGTGAATTTTATTTAACAACAATTTGCTTCCCATTCCTAGCAATTAACCTTATGTTTTAGTCGAACGAGGTTGAGATCGAGTCATGCATGTCTATTCCGTCGTTACGGCCATGTATGCTTGATTCAGGCACCTTGTTGGTTTATTACTTTTGGTGAAAACTATAAGATCCCTACCCTATATCGTTCTTCATCTTAACCCTTGGTTAAACTCGAATGAGGATGTGATCGAACACACATTTCTATTCCGTCGTTACGGCCGTGTATGTGTGCTTCAACTGCCTTGTTGGTGTGGTACTATCGGTGAAAGATTGTTAGAATGATCAACCCCTTAGCCTTATAAAAAACCTAATTTACCTTTTGACTTGTTTCTCCTTAGCTCTAGTAGTGGAGATGTGTATCCTTGCCAAGCATATGATATGAAGCTAATCACGACCGAGCAAATGAGCATACCACTTAAATGTTACACCCTAGATTAGTTGAGCGATTTGAGTGTTTTCATTCCCATATTTCGTGAGGTGCTTGGTCTTGCACAGGTGATTCAAATGAAAGAAGTGCTTAAACAGAAAAATCCTGGACTTTGGTTTTTTCAATATAATCTAGAGTCTACTTGAGGACATGTAGGATTCAAGTGGGGGGATATTTGCTGACATCAAATAACGTCACATTTATACCACCATTTATCCCAAATAAACTAACCATTTTTTATAATTATTGCAAGAATTCGTACTTAATTGCTTAAAAGTTTTATTTGCAGTAATTACGGAGTGATTTGTGAAGACATGCTAAAAGGCGCATATTTTGGAGCTAAAATGATGATATTTAAAGATTAACTATTTCTGACCAATACGTTGTATCCACAAAAAGAGATACGACATATCAGCGCCTGCACTTCACAAGAAAATGCGTATTCTCACTTCCCAATACAGCGTATCCAACTCCTACTATACGCCGTATCCAGCAAGATAACTATTCAGAGATTTGACGAATAATATATTTTGGGAAGATATTGCAGATTGATTATAAACTTTGCGCGCACTTCAAGGGATACACCCTAATACGCCGTATTGGCCTAGCCCAATACGGCGTATCTAGACTTTTTTAGAGACTATAAATAGAAGACTCAAAAATGAGTTCTTAGGGTGCAAAATCATATGTAGGATCCCGTTTAACACTTCATAACACGAATCAATCACGGATCAAGAACTAGAAATGAGAAAGAGAGGAGTTGTTATAGAGAGAGAAAGTTCTTATACTCTTGTAATCATTTAATTTTTGGTATCGTTCGGTAACACGTTTAGTTTACCTTGGTTATTTGATCACTGCTGGGATTAAAAGACTTTTTGAAGCTATTTAGAAGTTACCACTGCTAAGGTTAGAGTTACTACTGCTAAGCATAACTTAGTGCTGTTAGTGATATTAGTAAAAAATATGCTAAGTAGTTAGTACTGCTAGTTACCACTGCTAGTATATATTACTACTGCTAATGGAAGTTAAGACTACTCAAAGACTTAGAAGAAAAACTACTTAGTAGTTAATACTGCTAGTATAAAAGTTACTACTGTTAGTGTAACTTAGTACTGCTAGTATATGTTAGTACTGCTTGAGTAAAGTTACAACGGTTAGCATAAAGTTAGTACTGCTAGTGTAACTTAGTAATGCTAATGAAGAATGAAGAAAATATTCTAAGTAGTTACTATTACTTGTACACAGTTAGTCCTGCTGGTATAAAAGTTAATGCTGCTGGTTACAACTGCTGAAAGATTACAACTGCTAGAAGAGTTTCTACTGTTAGAAGGATAAAGACAAGAGAAAGGATAAAGAAGAAGATTTTTTATCAAGATTACTTACGGGATAAGTATGAGATATTTTTGTAAAAGATTCATATAAGTTATTTGTTTAGAAGATCATGATAACTTAGGAAAGTATTGTAAGCCTTGTAGGACTCCTTGGTGTATAAAAGGAGGTCCTAGGGCATAATGTTTATATAATTCAGATATCTAGAAAAGTGTTATTCATAGCTTCAAGGTTTTGTAAACCCTAACACTATTAAGAGTGTTCGTATTATATTGAGGCTGAAAGTTTGGTAAACTGTTTTGTTATTGATCTTGTTCATTACAATTTGATTGTAATTCTTCTTAGTATCATTGACTAGATTCCGCATAGTCTTTGATATTCACAATCAAAGTTTCTACTATAGTTGTGTTAGATTTATCTTGCATAACTATACCTTATACAAGCTAAGGGATTAAAGATCTATTCTATTAGGATCAACAAGTGGTATCAAAGCTTGTGAGAAGCTTTGAATAAGAAGAAACTTTACTACACACAAGATCTACTTCTTCAAGAAGCAATGGATACTCAATCTAATCAAACCATCAAGCTACCCATACTCCAACCTGGTGAGTATGATCTCTGGAAGATGAGGATGGAGTAGTACCTACAGTGAATTAATTACACTCTATGGGAGATCGTAGAAAATGGTAATGCACCCATAGTAACAAAAACTGTTGATTGTAAGGAGACTGTTATCCATCCTATAAGTGTTGAAGAGAAAGCACAAAGAAAGGCAGAATTAAAGACAAGAAGCACTTTGTTGATAGCCTTACCTAATGAGCATCAATTAAAGTTCAACTCCTATAAGGATGCTAAGACACTGATAAAGGAAATTGAGAACAAATTTGAAGGTAATGTTGCTACAAAGAAAACTCAGAAAAATCTTCTAAAGCAGCAATATGAAAAACTTGCTGCATTCAGTACAGAAGTGATTGAACAAACCTATGAAAGGATTCAAAAGCTAATTAGTCAACTGGAGATGCATGGTGAAGTTATCTCTTAAGAAGACATCAATCAGAAGTTCTTAAGAAGTTTGTCACAAGAATGGACTATGCATACTATTATATGGAGGAACAAACTAGAGATTTAGACATTGAGTTTAGATGACCTCTTCAACAACCTAAAGGCTTATGAATTAGAGCTCAAGGAGACATCTAGCTCAACCACAAACTCACACAATGTAGCATTTCTGTCCTCAAGCAGCACTAACAGTGCAACTAGAGCAGTTAATACTGCTCAGGGTGTTAATACTGCTAGCACTCAGGGTGCTGTTGATAGCTCAACAACTGTTGAAAATTTAAGTGATGATGTGATTTATTCCTTCTTTGCTAGCCAACCAAGTGAGTAATTAGACAGTTGTAATGAAGATATACAACAAATCCATCCTGATGTTCTAGAAGAGATGGTCTTGAGGTGGAAAGTGCTAAGCTGACTATGTGATAAGAAGATTCCTGAAGACATACTGGAAGGAAGTGGACCATGGATAACAAAGAAAGAATTGGGTTTGAAAAGTCCAAGGTGGAATGTTTCAACTGCCAAAAGAGAGGACACTTTGCAAGGGAGTGCAAGACACCTAGAAATCAAGACAACAGGAACAAGGAGCCTACAAGAAGGATTGTGCCAGTTGAAGAAACTACTTTAAATGCCTTAGTGTATCAGTGTGATGGCTTTAGATATGATTGGAGTGACCAAGCTGAAGAAGGTCTAACCAATTTTGCTCTTATGGCTTATTCTTCAACAAGTTCAAGTTATTCTACAAACCCTGAGGTATCTAATGACTCAAATTGTTGTTCATCTTGTTTAGAATGTGTCAAAGATCTAAAAGAACAATGTTGAGATTCTAGATTTGATGAGAAAAAAATAAATAAAAGAATGAAACAAGAAGGACTTAAACGCAAAGCTGGAATTCTTTAAAAGATTAAAGATTTTGAAGATTATAATGTCTCTTAAAGAAGATAAAAGATATAGAGATAAGATTAAAGCTTAGGAAGTATTATTTGTTTTTCCTAATTATATGTGTTATTTCCACTTTGTAAAACCAGATGGATCTCCTACTTTATAAAAGAGGGGGACATTAGGTCGTGTAGTTTTGGTGTGCACAGAAAATGTAGTCGACTAAAGGGGTGTGTGTGTTCTAGCCGTGTGGTTCATTGTAAAAGCCTTGAATAAGTGTTGTAGCCCCAATATCAATGTTTCATTGATCCTATTACTAGTTAGAGTAACCGTTCTAGAATTGATCATCTAGAATTAGGACGAATAGTGAATAATATGAATGAAAAACCTTGTTGAAATAACTTTGTTCATTATGCTATTTCCGCTATGCATTCTTTCATGTTCATTGTTATTTTTCCTAGATATAGATCTAAACAATCTAAGCTTACAACGATTCTTTAGACTTCACAATTGGTATAAGAGCCTGGTGGCTCATGATATCTAGGATCTACAAGGTTTTTGGTATTGTGTTCTTGATGAAAAAGAAGAGACAAATCTATTTTGGTGATTTGGTGTGATTTTGGTGAAGTTAGGGTTTTTTTTGCGACACTTTAAAGCGTCGGCTTTATACTTAAAAAAAGGCGACTATGATTATTTTTGGTGCAAGTTGTGTTGGTGAAAACTAGGGTTTTTCATTAAACCCTAATCTGGTCATGAAGATTGATTCGTCCTTGTTTAGAAGAAGTAACAGGAACGATTGGTTTATGAATAAAAGAACGAGCAGCAGGGTTTGATGATCAGCAAATTAGGTTTCCATACGATTGTTTCTTGGTGTTAAGAAGAAGCGGCTGAAAACCCTAATTATCTAAGGTTTGCTCGTTATGGAGAATTCATAACAACTTAACAAATGTGTTCGTTTAAACTGTTTGGGCATAAAGAAAAGCAATAAGTCGTTACTACTGTTTAGGCTTCAAAGACATGCTAGTGATTGGTTGTCATGATTATCTGCTTGCAAAAGATGTTCGTGTTGGAAGCTATTTTAGTATTGCAGCTTATGGTAGTCATGAATGCATGTATGTTTGTTAATATTGCCTATGTTTGTTAGTGCTGCCAAGCATTAATGTTAATGCTGCTAAGGTTTATACTGCTATGGGTTCGAACACAAGTAAGTACTGTCCATTTATCTACTATTGGTGATCATGTGTATTAGTACTGCTAGGGTAATAAAAGCAGTGAGGTTACTATGCTTGGAGTTATCGGTATTACTGCTAGCTTTGAAGTTGATACTGACCTGTTAGTGTTGTATACTGATTTGCATTTCGTTTATTAATGCTTAGTTAGATTTTAGTACTGCTTGGTTTAAGGGGAAGAATTAGTACTATTGGCTATGGATGTTTGTACTGCTAGCATATAGTAGTTAATACTACTAGGCTTCTATTGAAATTAATACTGCTTGAATGGCTTATACTGCTAGAGCTGATCGATATCAGACAACAAAGAAGTTAGTACTGCCAGTGTTGACAGATATCGGATGACACACACATAATGGATCTCGGACAAAACAAAAAACCAAGGTAGTTTGTTCTTGGTTTCATTGTTTGATTTTTAGATTTGGTTTATATGTTCTTAAAAGATTCAAAGGCTCGTATAGGTATTTATTTGGATTAATTGGTTACAAAGATGGTTATTTATCACTTATTTGAAGTTGAAGTGGAGTTTCACAGGTTTGTGTTCATATCATATCTCAAATGGCTTACAACATTTAGAGGCAACTTGTTTGTATTTTCAATGTTGTGACGAAGAGTTGACGAACATTAGCAAAGGTGTGTGATCTACAAACTTATGGTGCTCAATGCTCACATTTGCTATCACTTTGGTTTTGTGTCTCATAGAAGATGAGGATTTTGTCAAGAGGTTGTGATCTACTTATACTTTGGTCTTGGTATGAGTTTGACGTCAGGTGGATAGTCCAAGATATAAGACACAAGTTTGGGTTATTCTACTTCTACATCAAATTGGTAATACTTAGTTTTCTTTATCAGTGATTTTCTACTTAGAGCTTATTGATGAAGATTCAAGAACTTGGTTAACATGTGTGTTTTACGGATGCTTATTGTTAAATGTTGTAACCATTTACATGCAATCACATTAGGTGAAGGTTTTATTTAATGCTAGTCATTATTACTACTGCTAGTGTGAGTTTCTATTACTCAAGTTCATTTTTATTATTGTGCTTAATGGTGGGTAATTTGAGGAGTTAGAAGGCTTGGATTAAAAGTGTGATATTGATTTGTAGTGGTCAAGATCAAAGTTGCTTATATTCATATGTCCCCTATTAGATTGTGACAAAAAGGGGAAGAAATATTAACAGGTTGCAACTTATAGATCCTTGATGTGGCATGGTACAAAGGAAATCTATTAAGGGGAAGTTTTGTTTCATTCAGGGAGATGATTACATCTCAACTTCAGGGGAATCTTTGGCTTTATGATGAAGTTCGTACATGACTTTGTTTGTTTTGTCATCATCAAATAGGGGAAGATTGTTGGAATTCTAGATTTGATGCGGCAAAAAAATAAAAGAATGAAATAAGAAGGACTTAAACGCAAAGCTAGAATTCTTCAAAAGATGGAATTTTGAAGATTCTAAAAGATCTCATTAAGAAGATAAAAGATATAGAAGATAAAAGAATAAAAGTTAGGAAGATATTATTTGTTTCCTAATTTAACAGTTGTTCTTATCTTTGTAACTAGATGATCTTCTACTTTATAAAGTGACATTTGTTGTGTAGTTTTCGTGTTGCCATAGATAAATGTTGTCGACTAAAGGGGTGTGTGAGTGTTCTGGTGTGTGGCTCATTGTAAAAAAAAAAAAAAAACCGCCCTAGAATGAGTGTTGTAGCCCTAAGATCAATGCTTCATTGATCCTGTTACTAGTTAGAGTAACCGTTCTAGAATTGATCATCTAGAATTAGGCCGAATAGTGAATAATATGAATGAAAAACCTTGTTGAAATAACTTTGTTCATTATGCTATTTCTGCTATGCATTCTTTCATGTTCATTGTTCTTTCATGTTCATTGTTGAAATAATATGATTTGGAGAACATCAATAATTCCTATACAGTTCTAACCACTCCAAATACAAGAATCCATAAAGATCACCTAATTACAAATGTGATTGGAGATGTGAAGTCCTCTATTCAGACAAGAAGAATGACAAAATATGCTTCTGAACAAGGGTTTCTCAGTGTTGTATATGAACAAAAAACACATGACACTTTAAATACTTATTTATATGCTTGTTTCTTATCACAGATTGAACCCACAAGCATTGCTAAAGCTCTATCTGATTCACCTTAGGTGGAAGCACTGCAGGAAGAACTTCTGCAATTCAAACTCCAACAAGTTTAGATACTTTATGGGATTTGCCTATAGGGAAGAGGGCCATTAGAACAAAATGGGTCTTCAGAAACAAAAAAGATGAAAGAGGGATTGTGATTAGGAATAAAGCAATGTTGGTTGCATAGGGTCATAGACAAGAAAAAGGTATAGACTATGAAGACATTTATGCTCCTGTGGCAAGAATTGAGGTAATAAGATTGTTTTTAGCCTATGCTTCTTTTATGGGTTTTCTGGTATATCAAATGGATGTGAAGAGTGCATTCTTATATGGAACTATTAAGGAATAGGTTTATGTTAATGAACCACCAGGATTTAAAGATCCTGACCATCCAGACAAAGTTTATAAGGTGGTCAAGGCACTTTATGGGTTGCATCAATCACCAAGAGCATGGTATGAAACCTTGGCTAAATATCTATTGGGCAATGGGTTTAAAAGAGGGAAGATAGATCAGACATTTTTTTATCAAGAAGCAAAAAGGAGATATTTTGCTTGTACATGTCTATGTTGATGACATTATCTTTGGCTCTACAAATAAGGAACTGTGTACTGGATTTGAGAAGCTTATGAAGGATAACTTTTAGATGAGTTCTATAGGAGAACTTACTTTCTTTCTAGGATTACAAGTACATCAGAAGGAAGATGGAATATTTATCAGCCAGGATAAATATGTAGATAAGATTTTGAAGAAAATTCAACTACACTGATGTGAAGTCTGCTTCTACTCCAGTTGATTTGGAAAAGCCTTTAGTCAAAGATAGAGATGCTAATGATGTTGATGTACATCTCTATAGATCTATGATTGGGTCCTTGATGTATCTTACAACATCTAGACTAGATATCATGTTTGCAGTATGTGCATGTGCTGATTCAAGTTAACTCTAAAGACATCACAGCTCTTAGATGTTAAAGAGGAATTTTTAGATTATTTGAAAGACAAACCACAACTTTAGGACCTTTAGTATTCTAGAGATTCTCCATTTGAACTAGTTGCTTATACTGACAGTGACTATGCTAGAGCCACTCAAGATAGAAAGTCAACAACTGGAGGTTGTCAGTTTTTGGGAAACAGGTTGATATCTTGGCAGTGCAAGAAGCAAACTGTGGTTGCCACCTCTACAACTGAAGCTGATTATGTGGCTGCTGCTAATTGCTATAGACAAGTACTCTGGATTCAAAACCAATTGCTGGATTATGGGTATAATTTCATGAATACTATGATTCACATTGATAATAAGAGTACTATCTGCATTATTGAAAATCCTGTTCAACATTATAAAACAAAACATATAGAGATTAGACATCATTTTATAAGAGATTGCAATGCTTAAAATTTAATTCAAATGGTTAAAATTGATATTGAACATAATGTTGCAGATCTTCTTACAAAAGGTTTTGATGCTAGAAGGTTTGAGTACTTGGTCTCAAGTATTGGAATGCTTAATCCTTAATGTTTAAATCTCTTTATGTCTTTGTAAAGTTTTGTAAAGGATTAGTACTGTTAGTTGTATCTATTAGTACTGCTAAGTATAACTAGTACTGTCAGTTATACTTAATACTGTTAGTTAAAACTGCTAGTCAAAATTAATACTACTAAACAAGAAAATGCTTTGGATTGTGTTTTTTCTTGGTTTTGGACTAACACTTACAGGATAAGCAAGCAGTATGATTAATTTTGATGATACAAATTGTAAAGTTTGCTATAAGAGATACTGCTGATAGCTGACCCCTGAAGTATTGTTTGAGGGAAGGTTTAACAGTTCTTAACTTTTATTCATGGGTTATGCATAAATATGGATCCTCATGAATTCTCACATGTCTATCTAGTCGTTTCTAGTGTGCTTGTGATTAATAGAGGCATGATGTTGTATAATTATTAAAGACAGAGTTAAAACTCTTAAGGAATATATTAATACTGCTAAGTATAATTAGTACCGCTAGTTATACTTAAAACTGCTAGTTAAAACTGTTAGTCCTGATTAAAACTTCAGGCAAGTCAAAGGAGGTCGGGACACTAAGTATTCTTGTTGGTAGGCCCTGTAAAGGTTGGTGATGAGGCTGTCCATATAGAGTTGGGTGACAGTATGGAAAGGGCTGCACTACCTCTTTAGCTTAGAAGCAGAGCAGGAAAGTGGTAACATCAATAAGGACTCAATCCATGGCAACACTTAATGGTTCAAGTCCTTAGGGAATTGGTTCAGGTAGTGGTCCCAGGTGCCAAGATACCATATTGGGGGGTGTAGATGCTCAAACTAGGTTTGAGACTACATCAAAATAGTCTAATGATCCACCTCTCTCAAGAGGTTACACACTTGGAAGTGGGGAGGACAGTAATGAAACTATTGGAATTGATGGCAAATTGTAAAAAACTATGTGACATAGTGAGGAAAAGAAATTGTGAGCTGAAAAATAGAAAGAGAGATGTGTACATAAAAATAGAAAGAGTGATTTGGTAAGCCAAAAGAAATGAGAGATTCAGTGAGTTTAAAAAAATAGAAAAAGAGCTTGTGAGAAGAATTCATTGATGATAAAAGTCCTTTTTTTGGAAAGAAATTAAAGTTAATGCCGGTAACTCAAACTTAATGCTGTTAATACTGGTAATATAACTTAATGCTGCTAAGCATAAAGTTTCTACTGCTGGTATACATTAATGCTACTAAGCTTACGTTGATGCTGTTGAGTTACTGCTGCAGAGTTACTTACTACTGTTAGGCATCATTTAGTGCTGCCAGTTCAAGTTAATGCTGCTGAGGGTGATTTTATAAATACTTCGATTCAGGGTTTCTTTATTCGATTTCAATCATTTAAACACTCTCTAAACGTAAACTCTAACTTAATTTCATTGTTAATCATCAAAACCATCACAATGTCTAACTACAATTGCTGAAACCTACAACATGATCGCGTTCTTGGAAAAACCTGTTGAAAGTAATGGATTTCAGGAAATTATTGATTTTCTAAATGCTAATCAAATCCATTATGCTTTAACTGTCAATCCTACTATATACACATCTTGCATTGAACAGTTCTGGGCAACAGCAAAGGCAAAAACGGTTAATGGTGAACGTCAGTTACAAGCCCTAGTTGATAAAAAGAAGGTGATCATCACAGAGACAAGCATTAGAGATGTTCTTCTTTCTTTTTATTTTTTTTTTTTTCATTTTTTTTTATTTTTTTTTTTTTTTTTTTTTTTATTTTTTTTTTTTTTTTTCACTTAGAAGATGCAGGTGGTACTGATTGTTTGCCAACTGCTACTATCTTTGAAGAGCTGGCAAGGATGGGGTATGAAAAACCTTCTCAAAGGCTTACATTTTATAAAGCTTTCTTTTCTCCACAATGGAAGTTCTTAATTCATACCATTACGCAATGCCTAAGTGCCAAGACCACTGCATGGAATGAATTCAGTAGCACTATGGCCTCTGCAATCATATGCTTGGCTAGAAACCAAAATTTTAATTTCTCTAAGTATATTTTTGATGCTATGGTAAAGCACTTAGAGGGAGGGGTCAAATTTCTAATGTATCCACGATTTGTACAAGTGTTTATCAATCAACAGCTTGGGGATATGTCACATCATAAAAAGATTTATGTTAACCCCTCACACACAAAGAAAATCTTTGCCAATATGAAGAGAGAAGGAAAAGACTTTTCTAGGAGAGTAACACCTCTGTTTGCAACAATGATGGTTCAAGCTAATCAAGAAGAGGGTGTAGATTCAGGCATTCCTACTGATTCTCAACAGACACCCATTACTACTCAACCATCATCCTCTAGACCTCAGAAGAAACAGTCTAGGAGGAAACAAAGGAAGGAAACTAAAGTTCCTCAAGATGAGACACACCATGATGATAGTGTTCCTATACCTTCCAATGATCTACTTCTCAGTGGTGAGGATAGAATGCAACTAACAGAATTGATGATTTTGTGTACCAACTTACAAAAATAGGTTCTTGATTTGGAGAAGGCAAAGGATGCTCAAGCAAAGGAGATTGTTGTTAAAGAAGAGGGTCCAAAAGTTAGAAAGGAAAAAGAAATCAAGAACTACATGGTTAAAAAGATTAAGGAAAGTTAGTGAATCTAAAAGGGTTGAATCCTTTAAGGATAAAGATAGTTTGGGTGCTCAGGAAGATGCATCCAAATAGGGGAGGAGTTTTGAAGACATTGATAAGGATGCTAAAGTTTCTTTAGTTGATGAAACTCAGGGGAGGTTTGATGATGCAGAAATGTTTGATACAAATGATCTTCATGGTGATGAGGTGATTGTGGATATGGCAGTTGGTGAGAAACAAGAGCAGAGTGCAAAGGTTGATGAAAGAGAGGTTAGTACTGGTGTTGAAGATAGTGCTGCCCCTACAATTCTAGTTACTACTGCTGGTGAAGGAGTTACTACTACCAAGATTGATGAAATTACTACTACTAGTGCTCCAACAACAGCTTTTGATGAAATAACTTTGGCTCAAACTCTTATTGAAACTCAAAGCAGCCTAAACCTAAGCTATTATATTATTGCTGCTACAACACTAACATCAACAAGAACCCAAGGCTAGAGGGGTTGTAGTTCAAGAGCCAAGTGAATTCAGAACAACAACATCATCTCCACAAGCATCACAACCTTCAAAGACTAAAGACAAAGGCAAAGCAATAATGATTGAGCCTGAAGTACCTTTGAAAAAGAAAGATCAAGTTGCTCTTGATGAAGAAATGGCAAGAAATCTTGAAGCTCAGTTGCAAGCTAAACTTATAGAAGAAGAGAGGCTTGCATAGAAAAAGGAAGAAGAACCCAACATAACTTTAATTGTATCTTAGGGAAAATACTTAAGCTATGATTAGAGGTGATAGATTGCTGGCTGAGAGACTCCAAACAAGAGAGCAAGAGGAGTTGACAGATGAGGAGAAGGCAAAACTATTTATGGAATTCATGGAGAAGAGAAGAAAACATTTTGCTACAATAAGAGCACAAGAAAAGACAAATAGACCTCCTACCAAGACAAAAAAGAGAAATAAAATGTCTATCTATCTTAAGCATATAGGTGGATATAAGCACAATCAGCTAAAGGGCAGAAGTTATGATGAAATCCAAAAGCTGTTTGACAAAGAAATGAAGAGAGTAAATTATTTTGTGGCTATGAATTCAGAGGCTCAAGAAATCAGTGGAAAGAAAGGATGAAATGCACGTTCTGAAAAAGGCAGAAATTGCACAAGATTGTAGTGGCAAAGATGAAGCAGGGGATAAACTAGAATCTAATAAGAGAAAAGACTAATGAGATATGAAGAGGGAAGGTAGATAATGAAGCTGAGCTGAAAATGCATATTGTGACAGTCAAAGATGATGATATAGCAATTGATGTTATACCACTTGCTACCAAACCTCTAGTGATTGTTGAATACAAGCTTATTAGAGAAGGAATAATAGGACATTATCAATTGATAAGAGCTGATGAAAGTTCCAATGAGTATTCTTCTTATGATTTAGGGTGCTTCTCAGGTTTTGCAGAGAAGACTTGTAGACTCTTTGGAAGGTGGTCAAAATTAAGCATGGTGATACAAGGATGGAAGATGAAATATGAGAGTGTTGTGGGGTGATTTAAGTCATGTTTATACCAGGACTTATAAAAGTGATATATGGAGGAAATCTTCAGGTGATACAATGCGGACTGTTTTTAGTTGTTTGATTCCTATGGAGTGCACTTTGTAAGATTTGGAAAATGTACATATCTTTTGTTGGTTGAGAAAAGATTTCCACTTTTATTACCAATAACATCCTAATTATTGAACAAGACGGATGCATATACTGGCTAGATCTCATGCGATAATTAGAATACGAGTGTGCTATCAATACTCAAGCGTCAAGATGGCTAAAGTAGCAAAAGGGCTCAATGAAGTGTTGATGACATCTTCACTGATAGTGATGAGCACTTTTAAGAAAGTAAACTGATATGAATTCTTTTATTGATCATCAAGTTTTGGGGGGAGAGGATTGTTAGGACTTAAAGAACTTCAAAATGATTCTTAGAGTTTCTACGGCTAAGTCAGTTTATACTACTATTAGTATTTATTCCTTAGTACTTTTGCTGTAATAATGTTTCCTACTGCTTAGTTTATCTGTACCTGCTGCGTTAACAAAAGTTTATGTTGCTGGATTACAACTGCTAGAATAAATTAATCTAAGCCCAAATCCACCAACCCCTCCCCCACCAACCCCAAGAATTCAATAGATGATTATTACTCTATTCAACAGGTATAAGACGAGTAAAGAGATTGCCTGGAGAACAAGAATACTTACAAAGATAAGTATTGAGTTATTTTTGTAAAAGATATGTATAATGTATTTGTTTAAGAGATTACGTTTTCTTTTAGAAAAGATCATGATATCTTAGGAAAGTATTGTAAGCCTTGTAGGACTCCTTGGTCTATAAAAGGAGGCTCTAGGGGCATTAGTTTGACTATAACAAGTTTTCATAGTTGTGAAGTTGATTAAAAAGCCTTCAAGGTTTGTAAACACTTCCGTACTGAAAGTAAGACGTCTCGATATTATTGATCTAATAATATTGGAGCGTTTTGGTTATAGTCTATAAAAGGAGGCTCTAGGGGCATTAGTTGATATACAAGTTTCCATAGTTGTGAAGTTGATTAAAAAGCTTCAAGGTTGTAAACCCTAGTACTAGTGAAGAGTACTCGTATTATTGATCTAATAATATTGGAGCGTTTTGGTTATATCTTTGTTCATTCACAATTACTGTTTTATTCATAATACTTCTAGATATTAAGGTGTAGATTCCGCATACACTTTAGTATACATAAAAAGTTTCTACAACAAGTTATTTTGGATTTATCCAAGGTAATTTAACCTTAGACAACCTAAGGAATTGATCAAGGATTGAGATCAACAAAGCTAGAATTCTTCAAAAGATGGAAGATTTTGAAGATTCTAAAAGATCTCCTTAAGAAGATAAAAGATATAGAAGATAAAGATAAAAGTTAGGAAAATATTATTTGTTTCCTAATTATATTTGTTCTTATACTTTGTAAACCTAGATGATCCTTACTATATATAGGAGACATTAGGTCGTTGTAGTTTTGGAGTCCCTTTTCATCATCTCTGAGGCACAAAAAATTGTATGTCGACTAAAGGTGTGTGTGTGTGTGTTCTAGGCATGTGGTTCATTGTAAACGCCTAGAATGAGTGTTGTAGCCCCAAGATCAATGTTTCATTAATCCTGTTACTAGTTAGAGTAACCATTCTAGAATTGATCATCTAGAATTGGGGCGAATAGTGAATAATATGAATGAAAAATCTTGTTGAAATAACTTTGTTCATTATGCTATTTCCGCTATGCATTCTTTCATGTTCATTGTTATTTTTCCTAGATATAGATCTAAACAATCTGAGCTTACAACAATTCTTTAGACTTCACAAACAAAATGATCTAATTGTTTAAAGAACTTAAGAACGGCTAGGATAAGTGCTGTCTCTTATAAAACTAGTTTAGAATATGTAGAAGCTAGACTTGTAGTCTTTAAGAAAAATGAATCTATGTGTGAGGAAGATATAAAAATCTTAAAACATGAAATTTATTTAAGAGATTTAGATATTACAAAGCTTAAAAGGAAGTTAGAATTGGCTACAAAAGAAAAAGATGAGGTTCAACTTACAGTACAAAAATTGAAAAATTCATCAACAAAAAACCTAAGTAAACTCTAAGACAGACGATAATGGTTAAGTGTAAAATGGATTTAGGGCTTATGTGGTTCCAATCTCCCTATAATGGGAAATTTTATTTGCCACTAAACATTTGATTTAGTTTATCCTAGCCTAGATGACTTTTGTTGATAGTGATGAGGTCTGTTAGTGAAATGTAGTTGAAAAGCCTACTGTTGAGACTAATGAACCTAAGACTGCTAGGAAAGAAAATGGAAGGCCTCAATTATGTGGACTTGGGTAACTGATAGTTGATGAAGAAAATTGTGCCCTAAGGTTTAAAACATTGAGATGTTTAACTAAACCTAGTTTTGCTAGATAAACTTTGTTAAGTCTAACTAAGCAAGTAAAATCTCCTAGGTAAATACTATGTTGATAAAAATAGGCAAAACACACCTAGTCCTAGAGGGAACAATAGAAACTGGAACCAATAGATGTCTCAAAAATTAGAAAGTAATTTTGAGATGTTCAATAAAGCTTGTTATGTGTGTGGTATTTTTGATCATTTGAAGAATGATTGCAATAACTGGTATAATAATGGAAGATTATGCAAAATCTTAGTTTTGGACGATTGTTTCAAAGGTGTGAACAATTAGAATTTCTCTTAATTAAAACCCACCCTAGTCCAAAAAGGACATGGTTCCAAGAACAATCTTACCTAGGTCTGCCCAATTCACTTAATACTGCTAGACAGTTAATACTGTTCAAACCTAAGAACGACAGTGAATATTGTTAAGATCTATGAAAAATGTTATTAAATATGCTTGTTCAACTGCTAGATGGCCTTTTAACCAAAGTAATTAGTAGTTAATAAATAATAATTTCACTAAAAAGGTTAATACTGTTAAGGGAACAAAGGTTAATACTGCTAGGCCAAAAGCAGTTCTTAGTGCTGTTAAGGGAAACAAGAGAAATGCTGTTAAGGCCTCAGCATGTTGGGTTTGAAGACCAAAGCATAAAGTTTTAGACTATGTCTCCAGAAACAACGGTGCATCAATGTCCTTTAAAAGATTTGACTATATTGATGCACAAGGCAGATCCAAGTCAGTAATGGCTTGGGTTCCCCAAGAAATGAATTCTCCTACCATTATGTGTAGGGAAATCCACAGTAAGATTTAAAGGATAAAGGAGTAATTGACAGTGGATGCTCTAGGCACATGACAGGAAATAGATCCTATCTTACAGATTATGAAGAAATTGATGGAGGATTTGTTTCCTTTGGAGGAAATTCCAAAGGAGAGAAAATTACTGGGAAAGGTAAAATAAGAACTGGTAAATTAGACTTTAAAGATGTGTATTTTGTAAAGGAAAACTTAAGTTCTAACCTATTTAGGTGTTCACAGATGTGTGGACAAGAAGAATAGTATTCTTTTTACTGATACTGAATGTGTTGTTCTATCTCCATACATTAAGTTAACTGAGGAAAGTCATGTTTTGCTTAAAGTTTCTAGAAAGGATAACATGTACAGTGTTGATTTAAAGAATGTTATTCCTCAAGGAGGTCTAACTTGTCTCTTTGCAAAAGTGACACCAAATTAACGATTAAGGATTTTAGTAGTTTCATCCTTAGAGGCTAAAAAGAAAACCCAACTAAACATACTAAAATCTTCTATATGACAACTTGGAATCCATTCTTTTTTTCATTAAAACTCTTTACAAATGTTGACCAAACTAATCCATTTTTGTGCAAATTTGTAATGGTTGGCTGATTGAACTGACTATTTTGGTCTTATAAGAAGCTCTGTGTTCCCTTCTGACAAGCAACACAGGTTTGCTTAATCTTTAGCATAGGAGGCTTAGACATGTAAATTTCAAAACAATGAATAAACTGGTAAGGGGAAACCTTGTAAGAGGTTTACCTTCAAAACTTTTTGAAATTAAAGAAAACTAATTATTTTTTCTTTCCCTTCTTGTGTTGCTTGTCATTAAGGGAAAGCAAACACAGAGGCTTCTTATCCAAGCCAAAACAGTCAGTTCAATCAGCCAACCATTACAAATGTTGCACATGGATTTGTTTGGCAACATTTGTAAAGAGTTTAATGAAAAAGATGTATTGCCTAGTTGTCACAGATGATTTTAGTAGGTTTAGTTGGGTTTTCACTTTAGCCTCTAAGGATGAAACTACATAAATCCTTAAAACATTCATAACAGGCATAGAAAATCTAATAGACCTTAGGGTGAAAGTGATTAGATTGAGGACAATGGACATGGAATTCAAGAATAGGGTCATGAATCAGTTTTGTGAAATGAAGGGTATTAAGAGGGAATTTAGTGTTGCTAGGACTCCACAACAAAATGGAGTAGCAGAAAGGAAAAATAGGACACTAATAGAGGCTGCTAGGACTATGCTAGCTGATTCAAAAATTGCCAACAACTTTCTGGGCTAAGGCAGTTAATACTGCTTGTTATGTCCAAAATAGGGTGTTAATTATCAAGCCTCACAACAAGACCCCTTATGAACTTTTTCTATGTAGAAAACATGCATTAAGCTTCGTGAGACCATTTGGATGTCCTGTTACAATCCTCAATACCATAGGTCATCTAGGTAAGTTTGATGGAAAGGCTGATAAAGGGTTCTTTGTATGATACTCAGAGTATTCAACAATAGAACTAGGATAGTGGAAGAGAACCTGCATGTTAAATTTAGTGAGAATACACCTAATATTATAGGAAGTGGACCTAATTGGCTTTTTGATATAGATGCACTAACAAAATCTATGAACTATAAGCCAATTGTTTTAGTAAATCAATTTAATGGTAGTTGTTAGATATTAGAAAAAGACTCAGTCACCCCGTGTATTTTACTGTTCATTATAGCTCGTAGTTTATTAGTTAAACGTATGACTTTCGGTATCGGACCGGGTACTAATACCCGGTGTTTTGTAAGAACTATAAATACCTCTTCCAACTTTAGAAGAGGTAAGCATCTATTTCATTTTACACACAAACCTCTTTAGTGTGTTTATTATTTCTCTCCAACCATTCTCTCTCTCTTAGACTTTTCCTCTCTCTATATCTTATACTTGTTTGTGTGAACAAGGGAACCTACAATTGGCATCATAGCTACGTTGGATTTGTGGTTGATTCCTAGTGGTTAAACTAGATCAAATACGTCCTTATTTTTGGAAGAAAATAAGCCCCAGACGCTCAAAGCTTATTTGAACTTATTTGTTGGTTTAATCTTAAGTTTTTTCGTGTTATACAGGTTAAACATGATGTATTGTATTTGCCATACAATAGTGAAACTCAATCCTCAAGTTCGATTTTATAAGCTCATTAAGGTTTGTGTCTTCGTGGAGTTTGCTTCTTTGCTGATGATCTGCGAAATGAAATAGTTGTTATGAAATTATTAGCCTTATAATGTTTCTAGTATTTTGATATTTAGCTTTGTTTCTGGTAATAAGCATATTTGGCGCTATTTTGGCTAGATTCGAATGTATGTTCTTGATGGAGGTTTGAATATTAATGTAATTCTTGCCGGCGGATTGAAAAAAGATAGGACAAGATCCCGGATTTTTAGAAAAAGGTAGCCGGCGAGTTTGCCAGGTCAAGAGGCGATTGCTAAAAGGCGGCGATTGCTAAACGGCTGTAGATAAACGCGAGTTGCTAAACGGACGATTTGCTAAACGGCGAGTATCTAAACGACGAGTTTGCTAAACGGCGAAGTTGCTAAACGGCGAGTTGTTAAACGGCGAGTTGTTAAACGGCGAGTTGCTAAACGGCGAGTTACCAAATAGCGATTTGAGTATTTTATTAGGGCAGCGAGTTGTCAAAAGAAGCAGCGGTTTGATTATCTAATTACACGCGTTTGCTACACTACAGCGGTTTGATTTTAAAAAAAAAAAGAGTACTTTTGGCAGGAAAAGTTTAAGAAAAATAATTTTCCTATAGCCTTGTTTAGGCTCATTTTTACACACCAAAATAAAATTTGGTAATTAGGGAAACAATTTTGTTTAAAAAATTCAAATTATTTTTGGCGGGAAAAATTAAGAAAAAATTAATTTTTCAATAGCCTTTTTAGCTAATTTTTACACAAAATTTAAATTTTGGTAATAGGGAAAATTTTGTGTTTTGGTCAAAATTCAAATATTTTAGGGCCAAATAACAAACCGTCAACCTAAACAGGACTTAAACAGCATTAATCAAACAACAAACCTACCTTAACATCAAACGATTATTCATTCACGTTTTCTATTGATTCGTAAAATCCCGTTAATCCTTTTATATCGGTTTTAATCATAGACTTGTAAAATCCCGTGAACGTTAATTGCATTTAAAACCACAACATCAATCACATTATCTACTTAAGATCTTAATTTTATTTCACACATCGAATTTCAATGGAATCTTCTAATTCTAATTCAAAAGAGAGAGAGCTTCAAAACTGACGCAATGGCTCGCAAAACAAGAGGGCAACTCCAACTTGCATGACATGGTTTTAAAGAACTCGAGAAACATCTTCATGACTCTATCCTCCTTAAAACCGCCTTATGTGAGTGATGTAGCATTTAAACCAGCATTTCGCTCATTCTAGGTGAAGAGCATCAAACTTTCAAATTGAAGATGTTTCATAATCTGGATCAGTTAAGACTACAACTTGAAAGAGAGAATCTTCAATGGTTTAATGCCAAAGACTGTCTTCAGCACTCAGTAACACAGTTTAATAGATTTCTTCTTGCCTCAAAAGTGGTAAATGCAACGGATCGTCTGAATCAAGGTTTGGCAACAAGACTTCGAAGACTTTCACGCACTGGACCTGTACTGTACAGACGGAGTTACTCCGAGAACCTGGATACACTTGAAGCGGTCATTCCATAGAGTTTGTTAATACTATGGTGTATTAACGCATGAAAAAAATGAACTAAATGCACTAAAGTAGAATGGAAGTCAGTTGCATGATAAATACTTCATAGAGCATCAAATTAAGTCAAGTGTCAAGATGAAGTCTCAAGATATTCAGATCAATCTAGTTTAAGCAATGGATGACAGCTTGATTGTATCAAAAGGCAGTTTGATAGAGCCTGAAAACAACAATGCATTCAGCAAATCAGAGATTGAAACTCAGATGCAAAGGCAAGAGGAAAAGGTCAATATGCGTGAACATGTTTGATGCTAGGGTTTGGTTGTCACAGAAAGTAGGGGACAAAGCCCGACAAGCAGAATACAAGTAGCAGTTCAGGGAGTTATACCACACAAGCTGTGGATGCAGATATCGGACCAGTACATGACGATGAGCCATTTTACTGAGGTACAATTGACTGCTCTACATAAATCCTTGAAAAATGAACAATCAGCATACTGAGCAATCTGAACCAGTTTATGACACACATCTGTTGAAACTATTGATAGCAATAACCACTCCTACTTCAAAAATATGTTGTCATTGGGGAGGGAGAGATTGTCCAGGATGCGTTCTTAAACAGAGCTTCTCAAAAAACGAAAGATATGTTGATAGGAAATTTACAATGCACGTTCAAAACGATTTTTACAACTGGAAAAACATTGTATTTCACTTGAAATACAAATTCAACAAAAGGAAGAAAGTTTTCAAAGTAACAAACCATGTAAGAATCAGGAATTTCCTGAATTTCGTGAATTTTTTGTGATTAATGATTTGAAAGCTCAGCTACTGGCCAGAACCACACTAATTTGCAACTTGAAGAAACAAATTAAAAAGTGTGGAAGGAAAACAAGTAATTAAGCCAAAGTTAAAAATGAAATCGGATGTGATTGAAAACGATTAACATCGAATTAGAACACAGGTGGCTAAATTACTTCGAAGCCAATGGCACTACATAAAAAAATGATCATTTGAAACAGACTTACAAAGAAACTTTTTGACTCAATTAAAAAGACAAAGTTCAGAATAAAGACAACAGTGAATCTTTAATTTCGCAAATTAATCAAAAGTTTGTCGAAAATGCTGATTTAAAAGCTCAGCTTCAGGAAAAGGTTTTTGCAAATGCGGCATTAAAAAATGAACTTAGAAAGATAAAAGGAAATAGCGTGGATACTAAGTTTGCCAAAGCATCAATCTTAGGAAAACCGTCTTTAGAACCATCTAGAAACCATTTAGTTGTTAGACAACCGAATGCGTTTACGTCTGACGAGCCTAGAATTTCAAGACCGACGGTTTGCTCTTCCCAAGTTGATGAAAAAATGATATGTCCCAAACAGTCCCACTCTGAAAACCTCATTATTTGCCTAAAAAGTTATTTTAGAAGAAAAATCTGCTGCTAACAGAAACCTCATTAGGTAGAAATGCACCTAACTACTCTAGGATAGTCATAAAGCAATCAGTATGGTTCAAATGATATGTTCAGGCCGTACTTTCTAGAGGAATGCTAGGAAAATGACACAAGACAAAACCAGGATTCCTAATCATAGGGATATGGCCTCTACTAGAGCACACTGCACTCCTAATGCTTGTACACCAAAACTTAGAAACATATATAGGAGTTCTCCTGTATCTAAGTGTAGTGGTGGAATGTCAAATGTATCCATAAGTAGGTCACTCCTAGGAATTCTTGTTCTTCTTGGGACGCCCAAAAAATTTGTTTGTTTCGTTTGTCATAAATATATCATTAAAAACGAATCATGATGATTGTATAACAAAGATCCTGGAATATGTGAATCTCGTGCTAAAGTTCATTCCCCCAAGATCAGAAACAACAATCCCGTTGAACCAAAGAACCACACTAATAAACCTGGTAGGCAGAATGGTATAGGACAAAGGTTTTCTCTTAATAAGTCTTCCATTGTGCATGAGAAACCACACACTCCTAGATCTTGTCTTTGGTGGAAACCAACGGGTAGAATTTTTCAAAGACTGGTACGTCTTAGTTGGATACCTACTGGAAAGGTTGTTCAGAGATAGCACAACCAAAGTTGACAGTGAACCTCCAAATGGTTCAAATGATGATATCAATAACCAAAAGCATGTAATCCGTACTCTTGTATTTATGTGCAGGTACTTTTAAAACTCAAGTGCAGGTACATCAGTTAATCCTTTAAAGGAAAGAACCTCGGAGTTTGGTTAACTAAAAAGATTGATATCTCATACGTCCAGGAGTTCAAGGAATTCAAATCTGATGAACATTCATCAAATTACGCTTGAGTCACAGCATTTCAAAGCCTCAGTCCTCATTGTCCCAATGATGTCTATCACATCATTTCAGCCCTCGTTCTTCAACTTGATGACGATTGAACAAAAACTGTTCAAACCTCGATCCTTAATGTCAAATGCGTTCCTGTTGGCATCTCTTCAAGCCCTGTTCCTTAGAGTAAAGAAAGTTATACGCCTTTAGAGAAAAGGAAAGTGTACGTGTCAGTGCATTTATCCTTGATAACGAAAAGAGAAATCTTTTTGGTCATGAGCTAATATAACAAAACATTCCAAGTTTTGAGCTCATGGTAATGGCTTGTAATGTCCTTGTTCGAGTGGACACTAAGGGTATTTTCTAGAAAAGGGAAGTAAAATGGGTGTTAAGTAAATTCACGAAACAAATAGATTAAGCCAACAAATAAGGTGGTGTCGTTGCTAGTAACTTTTCCCCCGACCATTCCATGACAAAGACTTGAACATATAGACAGACGCCTCGATCATAGAAATGACAAAGACAACCTAAGTTGGCATTCTCATAACGGTCAACTTCCCTTACATCCCGCTCTTTACATACTTTTACATAAGTGGTGATATCGACCACTTTTTACAAGACTTTACATCGTTGATTTTTGTAACGTATCAACGAATAATCGATCCTTCCAAGTAATTCCTTCGGTATAAACTTCTTTTGAATCGACAATTTTTCTTCTTTTTTTTTTCTTTTTTTTGCAATACATCATAATCCTCAGTTTAATTCCACCATCTTCACTATCATAATTCATCCGGATAATCTTTTCCTTGTAGTACTTTTTCTTCTTCGGACATGATTCATAATCGCGAAAGTAACGAAACTTACGAGCTACATATTTTTCCCATTGCATTCTGTAATTTCCCGACCATTACAGAGATAGAAAATTTTCACTTTGACACAGGAAATACAAAACTTTACACGAAAGCAACTAGCAACATTGGTAAAATAGGCTTAATGGTGTAACGAAACATATAATATGGTGTAGAAAAAGAAAGGAATGGCTCAACAGGTTGTTCTAGGGGATTTTACTTTAAAAATAAGAGTAATCAAGGGTTACATAGGAATTAACTAACCAGTGTGGTTAGTTATTTTTACGACATGTAGGCTATTTGGTTTAATCCTAGAAATTTATCAGTTGAACATGTTCTTCCATCTAAATCCATAGTACTAATCATGGCGGTCTCGAGTGATATACCAGGCCAAGTTCTAAAGTCCACTACATCACCGGCACACTCATAATTTTGTGGAATTTTTTAGTAGACAGTTGGAAACGGAATAGGCTTAATTCTCACAATATGTATCAAGGGTTATAGTGCGCTAGGTAATGTAACTAGTGATTTTTACAAAAGTCATGCTGAAAAAAAATTAAATTTTGGCCGTTTTTAAGCACTTTGCATGTTATTTTGTAAAAAAGAAGACAAGTACGTTCTAATTCTCCATCCCCCCACTTAAATTATACAACGTCCTCGTTGTATAGATAAAACAATTAAATAATAAGGGAAAATAGAATTAGAACGGAAAACTCCCTGATGTTTTGCTCGTGATAATTCTCCAAGATGAGTCCTTGAGCAAAAAGTGTGTTGACTAGGGCTTCAGCATGCCCGGATAAGTTCAACACATGTCTTTTTCAGCATATACCATATCATAGTTTCAGCAAGGTCCTGTATAAGAGATTAGAAGACAAGTGCAAATTCTATCTCGCTACAATGGTACAAGAAAACAATTAAACACACAACTGTACAGGGATCAATACGCCGTATCCCAAACCCTAGGATACGCCGTATTGTTCCTGTAGAAACAATTAAATTACTGGAAATTAAATATTAAGTTTTAAAAACTGATAACGTCCAGACATCTCTATACGCCGTATCCAGAGGGGTTCGATACGCCGTATAGAGTGTCTGGGAAGACAGACTCGTGCAACAAACAATTAAAATGCGACAAACAATTAAAATGACCGGGTTGTCTCCCGGGAAGCACTTTTGTTTACAGAAAAGTCTTTAAGTTAGACTTGCCCCAATTTAATCCCATCCTTATAAAACAACTTAGGGTCGAACGGGATGCCAAATGGCACATACAAATTCTTGATTAGGAAAATGAATGACATCCCTTTGTTAAGATGATTCCAAGTCATGATATTAAAATTTAATTCCTTGATAAAAGTTTCAGTTTTGAAAAATTTATTAGATGTATCATGACTTGTTTCCAAAAGCTTATTTGACCCATGTGCATTGGCACCATCATCGACATTTATTACATTAGGTAATGGTTTGACAGATAAATCCCTCGAAGAGTGTTCAATATCGATTTTATCATCATCATTGTCCTCATCCGATTTTGAATCATCAGGATAAATTACGTTAAAAGAAAATAGATCATTAAAGTATAAAATGTTTTGTTCCTCTTCATCACATTCGGACAATGATGTTTCATCTTTTAAATTAAATTCATCGATATGTTGAGGACTTACAGTAGGTTCAGTTAAGAAATCTGATTTAGACGTTAGAGCATCATTGTAAACAATGGCTGGAAATTCATTCTCAAAATCTTTAAAGAAGTCTAAATCATCAAAACAACTGACCGTAGGCTCGGGTGACAGAAACGAAGGCATATTAACTTTTTCATTATCGTTTTCCGAATCCATTTTCAAATCATTGGTAGAAAATATTTTATAAGAAAACGAGTTTTTGTCGAAAACTACCGTGTAATCTTCATCGTCGGATTTGTCAAATGATATTCTAAATTCAATTTTATCGTTAAGAGAACTTACCGTGGGTTCATAAGAAGGTGTTTCTTTTGATGTCAAACTATCATTAAGGACTATAGCTGGGAATCCAGTTTCAACGGATCTGAGATCGTGAACGTCTTCATCATACCAGATCTTACCATACTTAGCAGTTTCCCAATTAAACACTTTCCCACGCCTACGAGCTTTTTCTTCCTCAAGCCTGATATACTCTTCCGTAGTAATGTTGGGGCCGTCCATATTTACCTATAATAAATTTTCTAGGAAAGAAAACTGTCAAATAGCTTAATACGCCGTATTCAGTGAACTGAATACGCCGTATGGATGTTTAGAGTCAAATACCCTGTATTGGTTTCGAAAAAATTTATACGCCGTATCCAATAAATTGAATACAATGTATTGAGTATTCGACTCAGAAAGTTACAGCGAACCGTAACTATGCACACAAACACATAATATGCAAAATATACAATGCAGGAAATTAAACACACAAACAGACATACAATTATGCAATTTAAACTAAACTAAATCTAAACTAAAATACTAACAAATAAGAATTAAACAACTTCACTCCCCGACAGCGGCGCCAAAAACCTGATGTGCTGTCGTGTAGGGTCAATTATTTGATTATCAAGTTTTACATTTATATTTAGCCGACAAACCTAAAACAACACTTTAACGAGCAGTGTACCCGGTCAAGATGGAGTTCGTGGTAAGTAGGGTGTCAAACACTAAGAGTGGAAATTTAATCCTATATTCTATCAGTATTTTAATTAGTCTATTTACTGGTTAAACCTATGCTATGTACGTTGTCTAATGAAATAGGGGATTCAGCCTGAGAGACTGGCACAGGTTTGGTGGAAACAAATACCAATTCAATACACAATAAACACAAAAGATGAAGATTAGAAGATAGAAAAGCGGTACAAGCCAAATGATAGAAAACTGTATTAGCCATATTAAATCCGGTTCAATGCTGGTTTGTTTATTTTAGTGCAATGATTTACTTATCTCGAAGCGGCATATCATTCTTAAGACTTAGGCGAGACATCATCCTAAGACCTAGACACAATTAATCCTATCACAATTAATGCATCCGCATAAAGCATCCTTTAGTTTAATTATAATCTATCTTAGAGAATTAAAGCAGTGGTGATCCTGTTAAAACTCTAGCCCAACAGGACTTTACCCACTTATTGTTTGAAGGTGTTTTATATACTGGTAGTCTACTATTCCAATCTTTATCAGTTAATTAAGAGCATGATTGCTGAAACATAAACGGGTCACCTACCGGTCTAATTAAGGACACGATATAGAGAGCTATCCCGGTATCTAGATTACTTGGTTCGTATCACTAGACCCAGTTGAATGATAGGTCGCATATTCAAACACATAAACAAGTATGATGCGATAAACATAATTAAACAATCAACGATAAATTAAGAAATCTATTTTAAAACAAACCAAACATTAAACCCTCTTCATTAAGATGGGTTAATAACGAGGGTATTAGCCCACAACCATTGTAATTATACAAGCGTAATCAAACAATTGAAATCGAACGATTAAGAGAGTAAAAATTACATGATGTCTTCTATGGAGTCGTGATTAATACTTGACCTTTAATGCTGATCTTCTCTTCTAAAATTTGTCTCTGATGAGTATGGTATAAAGAATATGATATTGCACACTGAAAACTCATTTTTGAGTCTTCTATTTATAGTTGCTAAAAAATACTCGATACGCCGTATCCAGATAGGTCGATACGGCGTATTGGGCTGGATTCCTTAGAGTGCGCGCTACGTTCATAATAAATCTTTGATATCATTCCCAATTTACTTGATTTATTGTATCTTCGAATAGTTATCTTCATGGATACGGCGTATGTAGATAGCATGGATACGCCATATTGGGAATTGGTCAAACGCGTTTTCTTGTGAAGTCTTGGCGCAGATACGCCGTATCTCTTTAGTTGGATACGGCGTATTGGTGAATTTTTAGAAATCTTCAAATGTCTTCGTTTTAGCTCCAATTTATGCGCCTTTTAGCTTATCTTCACAAAACACTCTTGAATTACTGCATTTATCAACTTTAAAGCGATTAAGTACCAAATAATGCAATAATTATATAAAAGTGGGCAAAATAGATGGGATAAATGATATAATAAAGTGACGTTATTTGATGTCATCATGGGGTATGTTCTACTAGAAGAACATTGACTTTGTCAAGTTTATGTGGGAAGACTTTGAGTACCAGATTGACTTCTAGCAGTCAAAGCTCAGATGGTGTGAAATTATGCCTTATTCGTTATTCACCAAACTCATCATCAACCACTTCCTCTCTCAATACAAATCCCTTGCTAAGCTAAAGCACTTATACATCAACACAATAAAGGATGATGGTGTCTTGAATAGATTGAAGTTCGTTAGAACAGGTGAAGACTTTCAAGAGTATGGTCGAGTTATTCCTAACATAATGTTGACTGAGGAGATCAATCAATCAAAAACCTATCAGACCTTTCTTGCCCTGTGCACTAGTTTAATACCTCCTAAGAAAACCATAGGTAAAGGGTCACAAGGAAAGAAAGCAGCAGTTACTCCAAAGAAGAAAAGCTTTATCTCTGCTGATGATAACATCATTCCTAAACAAGATGTTGCTCTTGAGTTAGGAAAATCTATGAGCTAGACTGAAGCTGAAGAAGAGGAAGTAGTAAGGCATGTTCATGCAACTCATTAACGTCTTGTAACAGAATCTGATAAACCTTCTGGTTAACCTGCTAACAGGCCAACTAGTAAAAGAGGAACATCTGGTATTGTCTTCAGAGATACTTCACGGGTATCAAAGAAGAAATCACTGGATCACTCTCAGAAGCTTAAAGGCATCCAAGTCTTGACTGAAGAAGAACAATTAGCTGCTGATACAGTGCAAGCAATTAAAAGCCAGCATGTAACACCCCCAAAATGGGTCGCAGCGGAATATGGGTTGGCGAGTGTTACTTCATAGATCAACAGCACGAGATATGAGAACGACCTCTATATGAGTCGTTTAAAATTGATACATTGGATTAAATAGACTTGTTTGTTACAATAGCCGAAGCTTAAATAGTTCATCCATGAAAAGTAAAGATTTTAAGACATAACAAATATTCCCAAAATGTAATGCATCCAAATCTTTATAGTAATGACTCCAAAATGATGACCACTAATGTATCCTTGTTTCTCGTACCTTATTGACCTGAGAAAAACATGCTTTAAAACGTCAACATAAAGTTGGTGAATTCACAGGTTTAGTAAATGTATAAAATAGGACCACAAGATTTCCAATGTAAGACATGTAACACATACAATATCTTAAAAGTAATTACGAGTGCGCTAAGTTCATGACACCAAAGCTCGACATATATGTATGCAATTTAATGCACTAAATGTGCCCATGTAGATGTTCAACCCGCAACATCCAAATTGTTCCGACATGTATACGTTTGTTGTTTTAGTACCTTCGAAACGAAAATATCGAGCGGCTAACACCCGTACACGGTGGATGTCAATCACAAATAGATCTATTCATAACATTCGCGCTCGCTAACTAGCAATTGACAGTTCATGATAGTGGGCAATTGTGGGTTTCGCTACTTAGTCCAACTCGTAATATGTTTAAAAGAGTACTTGCGTCCAAATATAAAATGATGCATGTTTCTCACCCCAAAGTTGTAAAACAATGTAATTGTATAAAAGCGGGGCTATGAACTCACCGTAAGTGAATGATTGATTATCTAAATCAAGTAAGTGAATCGCCTCGGCAATTTGAATGCAACCTAATTAATTATAGGCCGTATGAGTATAATGTATTTCATATAATTAAAACATCACATGTCGTATAGTTACACCACCACCTAATAGTTTTTATTAATTCTTTAAAAGTTTGAATTAATTATACTCCGTCGCTTCGTGTAAATTAAAGTTGATATCACTTGTACTCGTAACATTAGAGAGAAACGAAAATATTATTTTTATTTACTAATGTATCATTTGTAAAATGTATGATTTAATAATGATATTTCATTATTAATTTAATTGTTTCATAAAAGATTGTATAAAAATAAAAGTAATGCGCGCGAGTTTTAAAACCTCATATCTTTATCGTTTCGACTCCGTTTCATACGTTTCTTATGTCCACGTCTCCGTATTAAAATAATTTATCAAAACATCATATTTATAAAGTTTAAACCACTGATGAACAGTAACTTTTACTGTTCATCACAGTTTATATAAACTATTTTTATAAAACTAATCTTATGTAACTTGTTTAAATCATAATTCGTTCGTTATAGTTCCGTTTCTCGAGATCCTTATGTCCTTGGATTAGTATTAAGAAAATTTATCAAAATATTATATTTATAAAATTTAAATCCCTGATGAACAGTAGTATTTACTATTCACAACAGTTTATAAAAATTGTTTTTATAGAATTAATTATATATAACTTGTAAAATGCGTAACTTGCTCGTTATAATTCCGTTTTTCGAGTTCTTTATGTCCGTGGGTTCGTATTAAGGAATTTTATCAAAATATTACATTTATGGAATTTTTACCTCCGATGAACAGTAACTTTACTGTTCATCACAGTTTAATAAAATTGTTTTTATAAAGTTAAATATATATATAACTTGTAAAATCCATAACTTGTTCGTTATAATTCCGTTTTTCGAGTTCCTTACATGCTCACGATCCTTGTAAAGAGCACTATTTTTATAAAATATAAAACATAGGGTTTATGGTTCGAATTCCAATAATATATATAAAGATATAATTAGGGTTTTCAATTAATAAAGTTAGTTTGTATTCATTTTTGTTTAAAGACTTTGCACCATAATTTCACCAAGTATTATACCGTATATCTTACATGTATTTAGTCCTCTAATTGTCCATGTCATTTGTCCATATGAAAACATCAAATACTTTATATAACTTTAAAATGAATCTAGGTGGTGATTAACTTATGCAACAAGTATGTATACAATAGGAAATTAATGAATGAACATTGAATACTTTAAATAGACCTTATAGAAGATGAGTGGGATGATGAACACAAGATGTAAACCCTAATCAAGCCTTCAAAATCAAAACCCTAATCAAGAAAACCCTAAATATGTTTTCTTGATAATTCCTTGTTAAACCCGAATCCAAGCTTGCCAACACCTTGAGTAACCTTAGGTAACCTTAGAATGAACACTTGAACACTTGGATTGCCTTGGATGGAAAATTAAAATGAAACCCTAAATAATAAAAGGGTGCCGTGGGTTTAGGGCTCAAATGAGAGGGATTTTTGCTTTGATTTACTTGTATGAAGTGTAAGAGTTTAATTATGGACCTAAGACTTGCTATTTAAAGAAAGTGGTGTGAAGAAAACAACCTTAAGGACATGGTTTAAGGAGAATGGTTTTAGTACAAGTGTAAGAGCTCTCCTCCTCCCTAGGAGGAGGCCACGGCTCAAAGGGTGCAATGGTACCATGATTGGACAATTTCTAGTAACATGGGTCAAGGGTACACCTTTAGGTAAGACTTATGATAATGGTGGAAGAGCTAGTGGGGGTTTAAGTGAATTATTTCTTGTGTAAATACCCATGTCCGGTGTGTAAGAGATATAAGTGAGAAAAAATAACTAATTTTGAGTATTGGGTTTTAATGTGTGGTATTTGTTTGAGTGTAGATAGGTAATAGGTGCTTTCCGGGTCACTGACCGAATGTAATTTATTGCGAAACGTAAGCGTTTTACGTAACCAACAAAAATAAATTATGAAAAGTTATAAATTATACTCCTAATAATCATATAACACTTGCTTGATGTAAACTTTAATTTGTTTGGTGTCCGTTTACATTGAACGTTGATTTTTAGTTTACGCGATTTAACTATAAGATAATAATTAAAAGCGAACGCGTAAAACTCTAAAAATAAATAATGGAATTTATTAAAGTTGTAAATAACCTGAAAATGAGAAATGTTACACAACAAGATGGTTAGCAGGAGTTAACTACATACTGGAGGCTCAAGTAAAGGAGCTGGTGTTACACCAGAGGTTCTTGATGAGTCAATAGGCATCTTTACAACCTTAAGCGAAGGAACTGGTATTAAACTAGGGGTTCCAAATTAGGTAAAAGATGCTTGTGAAGCCAAAGCTAATGCTGTAATTGATTGGGGATCAGAAAATAAGAGTGAATATTCTAAGGAAGAAACAGTTGATGAAGAATAAATTGAATTGGTGTATACTTAGGAAGAGGAAGAGAAGCAAGATGATCAAGATGACGATGATGATAGAAGCATCGATATTAAGGAAACTAATAATGATGAGAGAACTGAAGATGCGTTTGTGCATGGTGATGAATATGTGCATGATGATGTGGATGAGGAAATAAAAGATGCTGAGGATGATGAAACCTGGGAAAGATAATGAAGAGATAACTGATGCTGAAAAGACAGAAGCAACAAAGGGTGATTATGAGCAAGCTGGAAAACTTCCACCAATAAGCTCCAATCTATTTGTTTCATCTGGTTTTGGTAATCAATTCTCTAACCTTTCTTCTAATATTTCTTTAATTGGTACTAATAAGGAATCTTCAGATACAAAGATTAATTCTATATTGGGTATTTAAATCCAACAAGAAGTTCCTCAGATTCAGTCTCCATCTCTTCTTAAAGTTCCAGTATTAGTAATTCCTGAACAAGCAACACCTACACCATCTCTAACATTACCAACTAAAACTCCAGTTTTAACAGTTACTTCACCTCCTCCCATTGTCTCTGCACTATCATATGTACAACAACAAATAACACCAATCCCTACACCACCAATCACCACTGTAGCTCCAAGTGTTACAACTACAGTTCTTGATCCACTACCAGCAATTGTTCAAAAAGTATCTGAATTGGAAAAGGATATTCAAGGGCTCAAACAAGTTGATCATTCTCCAGCAATTCTTGCAACGATTCGATCTTAGGTACCAGCAGCTGTAAATAAGTATCTTGGATCAAGTCTTGGAGAAGCTCTTCAAAAGGTGCTCCAGAAACACACTAAAGAACTTATACAACAAAGCTCTTAGAAATAGGAAATTACAATTTTTTTTTTTTTTTTTTCTTTTTTTTTGTTTTTTATTTTTCACACAAATTTTGTGTTGTTTTGGGTGGGGGACATAGGGGGGGGGGGGGGTTTGGGTGGGGGGGTGGTGGTTGTGGGGGGGGTAGTGGGGGGGGGGGGGGGGGGGGGTAACACACCACACTTTGTGGGGGTGGGGTGGGGTTTGGGTGTTGTGGGGGGTGGTGTATTGGGTGGGGGCGGGTTATCAAGATCAAGCAAGAGCGTGCAGCCAAGAAGAAAATGCCAAAATTCTCAGCTACACCATATGATCAAGCTGCCAAGGCTGAATTCAAACAAAAGGAGATCCTTTCCAAGATGATGAGGGAATTTAAGTCTTATGAAAAATATCCAACACATAAAGCTTTATATGATGCACTCATGCTTTCACTAATTCAGGATGAAGATGACTTAGATAAAGTGATCCCAGTTCTGAGGAAAAGAGACCGTAAAGAAGATGAAGACCCTTATACTGGATCAAACCAAGGGAAAAGGAAGAGAAGCTCAGGAAAGGACTTTGAACCCTCAAAGACATCTTTAGAATCTAAGGAAACCTCTAAAGGTGAAACTCCATCTAAATCTTCTAAAACTAGTAAATTTGCATCTGCTAAAGAGTTAGTTAAAGAAGCTACGCATAAGGTAACAATTGGTGAAGAAAAACCTATTCATGAGAATGTGAATGATGCTGATCAACCTCAAGATGACTCAGAACCACAGACTGACAATGCTCTAAAGAAGAACTGGTTCAAAAAGCCTCCAAGGCCTCCTACTCTAGTTCCATAGTGGAACAAGTGTCAAGTCATTGATGATCAACCAAAACAAACATGGTTTAATGATCTGTTGTCTGTTTAAAAGGATCCACTTACATTTGACGAGCTTATGACCACTCCAATTGACTTCTCCAAGTTTGCAAAGAATCGTCTCAAGCTAGACAATATTACTAAAGCAAATTTTGTTGGACCAGTCTACAATCTTCTGAAGGGCACCTGTCAAAAGTAAGCATTGAACTCGAGTACAATATGGAAGAATGCTATAAAGCTCTGTCTAACTGACTTGACTAGGAAAACCCTGAAGGTGATCGATGCCCATTTGACTTGAGTAAACCTCTTCCTCTGAAAGGTCATCCAGGTCATCTAACCATAGCTTCAGAATACTTCTTCAACAACGATCTAGAATACTTGAAATCCACAGATTCAGAAAGGAAGTATACTACTTCAATTTCGAAGACGAAGGCTGCAAGGTATGAGTTAGTGGGTATAGAAGACATGATCCTGAAGCAATGAAGTGTTACCAAAGTGGGTTATGACAAAGATGCTGAGTGTGGAATCAAGCATTAGGGACCCAAGCATCAACTATTCTATAGATCTCATCTCAACAGGTTCTCTAAGCATGATGTCTACTCTCCCTTGAAGATTCTGAGTGTGGTAAGTGTGAAGGTGAACAAATTGCATGGTTATGGTTATATGGAGGAGATTGTGGTGAGAAGATTTGATTGTCAACTTTACAAGTTCAAAGAAGATAACTTCGTGAATCTACACCTGAATGTTTTTGAAGACATGCTTTGTTGGGAATTATAGATTTGATGAGACAAAAAGAAAAAAGAATGAAACAAAAGGATCAAAATCATCATTAAAGAATTCTACAAGATGTAGGAGAATATAAAGATTCTGGAAGATCTCCTTAGTAAGATAAAGATAACAGAAGATATTCCTTAATGTTTAAAAGATTTAGTTGTCTAATGTTTATCTTCCTTTGTAAGTCTTGGAACTCACTTTTGTTATAATAGGTGGGGTCGGGCGTGTGATGGGTGGGTCATACTGTTAAATGAGGGGTTTTTAGGTGGTGGGGGTGAGTGTTTGTTGTTGAGGTCTTCCTTTATTCTATTCTCTTCTCTTTAACTCCTCACTCTTCATGTACTTTACTCATCATTCCCCCTCCTCCTCATTCCCTCTTCTCTTTACGATCACCATCCTTATATCGTTCTCCAACCCTGTTCATTCTCCCTTTCTTCGGTCACACTTACCGTCATCAAGGCCCCTACAGCTGCTTCACAATGTACCCCTTTCCTACTCATCTTTAAACTATTTTCCTCACCTCATTCACTTCCTCCTTACTCCCCTCTTCCCCTTTCATTATTCTTGAACTTTCCTCCCTGCCACCTCCCCTAGTTTGTGATAGTGTAGCCTTAGGTTAAGTAACTTTGATCCTGTTATAGATAGTTGTAACCATTATATTCTGATCAAATATAATCGGGGCTTGGAGTGTTTGATAATGAAGAAACCTTGTTACAATATCATTGTTCTTGTGTTAATTCCGCTATACATATGTAATGTTCAATGTTATTGTTAATCTTAGATATAGTTCTAAACAAACTGAGCTTAAACGATCCTATCAGGTGTTATCAAAGCCACATGGCAAAAGAGCTATTGGTACTAAATGGGTGTACATGAACAAGAAAGATGAAAGAGGCATTGTAATCAGGAACAAGGCTAGGTTGGTTTCTTAGGGATACACTCAAGAAGAGGGAATTGTTTATGATAAGGTTTTTGCTCCAGTTGCTAGGATTGAAGCAATTAGGCTGTTCTTAGCCTATGCATCATTCAAAGACTTTGTTGTGTATCAAATGGATGTGAAGAGTGAATTTCTATATGGAAAGATTGAAGAGGAAGTTTATGTCTATCAACCTCCAGGGTTTGAAGATCCAGAGTTTTCTAACAAAGTTTATAAGGTAGAAATAGCATTATATGGTCTACATCAAGCTCTTAGAGCTTGGTATGAGACTCTATCTACTTATTTATTAGACAAAGGATTTTAGAGAGGCCATATAGATAAGACTTTGTTCATTAAAAGAGACAAAAGTGATATTCTGTTAGCTTAAGTATATGTTGATGATATCATTTTTGGGTCTACAAGGAAGAAGATGTGTACTGAGTTTGAGAAGATGATGCATAAGAAGTTCCAGATGAGTTCTATGGAAGAGCTCACACTTTTCTTAGGTCTGCAAGTGAAGCAGAAGGAAGATAGGATTTTCATTAGTCAAGACAAGTATGTGAATGAGATTTTGAACAAGTTTGGTTTTAGTGATGTCAAGACAGCAAGAACACCTATGGAAACTCAAAAGGCTTTGCTCAAAGATGCAGATGGTGAAGATGTAGATGAACATTTATATAGATCAATGATTGGTTTATTGATGTATCTAACTTCTTCAAGGCCTGATATTATGTTTGCAGTATGTGCTTGTGCAAGATTCCAAGTCAATCCTAAAAGTTCACATCTTCATGCTGTGAAAAGGATCTTTAGATACTTAAAAGGTCAACCTAAATTGGGCCTTTGGTATCCTAAGGATTCACCTTTTGATTTGGTGGCATATACTGATAGTGACTATGCAGGAGAAAGTTTAGATAGGAAATCCACAACAGGAGGTTGTCAGTTCCTAGGGTGCAGGTTGATTTCATGGCAATGTAAGAAGCAGACTGTGGTTGCTAATTCCACAACTAAAGCTGAGTATATAGCTGCTTCTAATTGTTGTGGACAGGTGCTTTGGATTCAAAATCAATTGCTAGATTATGGATATAATTTTATGCAGACTAAGATTCATATTGATAATGAGAGTACTATCTGCATAGTGAAGAACCCTGTTTTTCACTCAAAGACAAAGCACATTGAGATTAGGCATCACTTTATCAAAGATTCCAATGAGAAGCTTATTCACATGATCAAGATTCATACAGATCAGACTGTTGCAGATTTTCTCACAAAAGCATTTGATGTTAGCAGATTTCAATATCTGGTTGCAAGTATTGAATGCTTAACCTCTGAAGTATTGATTGAGGGGAGGTTAATTGTGTTAGTATGCTGCGGATTATACACAATTGATGATTGAAATAGAGTGGAATAGAAGCTAAGGATGAAATTCAAGTTAGTACTGCTAACTTACTACTGGTAAGTATAATTAGTGCTGCTAGTTATATTTAATATTGTTGTGTTAATACTATTTGTTATAAATACTGTGAGAATGAGAGATGTGTGAAATCAAAAACAGACAGAGTGATTAAGTGAGCCAAAAGAATTGAGAGAAATAAAAAACAAATAGAGAGAAAAGGTTAGCAAAAAGAATTGAGAGAAATAAAAAACAGATAGAGTGAATTGGTGAGAAAAAGAAATGAGATATATAATGAGCTGAAAAACAAAAAGAGAGTTGTGTGATATAAAAACAGATAGAGTGAATTGGTGAGAAAAAGAAATGAGAGATATAGTGAGAATAAAAACAGAAAGAGAGCATGTGCGAATCAAAATTGATGATGGAAATGCTTTTTGGAACGAAATTGCAGTTAATATTGGTGACTCAAAGTTAATGTTGCTAGGCCTAAACTTACTACTGCTTGTGTAAGTTAATGCTGTTAGGCATAAACTTACTACTGCTCGTGTAAGTTAATGCTATCAAGACTAACTTTCTACTGCTGATGAAAGTTAATGTTGCCAAGTGATTCGTGATATAGTACACACTTATATAGCAACCCTAATACAGATCCTGACCGAATGCCCTTGACCGTTTCATTCAATCACTTAATCAATTTCAATCTTTGATATACTCTCTAATCACAAACCCTAACTCAATTTTATCATTAATCGTCAAAACCCAACATCAATGGTTGTTCTAAAGTTTGTTGAAACACATAATTTAGTCGCGTTTCTGTCTAAACCTGAAGAAAGTGATAGGTTTGACCAGATTGTTGATTTTCTGAATGCTTACACTATCAATTATGCTTTAACGGTTAATCCCACCATATACACCTCGTGTATTGAACAGTTCTGGACTACTGCCAAGGTAAAAACGGTTAATGGGGACGCTTAGATACAAGCCCTAGTAGATGGGAAGAAGATTATCGTTAATGAAGCATCTATTAGACGTAATCTTAAACTAGAAGATGCTGAAGGCGTTGAATTTCTACCCACTGCTACCATTTTTGAGGAACTTACAAGAATGGGGTATGAAAAACTTACTCAGAAGCTTACCTTTTATAAAGCTTTCTTTTCTCCTCAATGGAATTTTTTGATTCACACTATTCTGCAATGCCTTAGTGCTAAGACTACTGCATGGAACAATTCAGTAGCACTATGGACTCTGCAATAATTTGCCTAGCCAAAAACCAGAATTTTATTTTTTCTAAATACATCTTTGATAGTATGGTTAGGAATGTGGAGAATGTGTTTGGCAAATTCCTAAAGTATCCTAGATTTGTCCATGTGTTTGTGAATCAACAACTTGGTGATGTTTCAAACCATAAGCGGATCTATGTTACCCCCTCACATACTAAGAAGATTTTTGGGAGCATGAAAAGGGAAGGAAAAGGTTTTTCTAGGACTGTCACCCCTCTATTTGCAACTATGATGGTTCAAGCTCTAGAAGACATGGGTGAAGGTCCAGGTTCTCCTACTAATCCCCATCCTACACCCATTATTACTCAACCATCTACCTCAAAACCTCAGAAGAAACAATCTAGGAGGAAACAGAGAAAGAACAGTGGTCCTACAGAGTCTATAGCAGAAGAGGCTGCCAATGAGGAGCATGTACCTACACCTTCTAATGATCCACTACACAGTGGTGAGGATAGTCTGCAACTAAAAGAATTAATGGAACTTTGTACCACATTACAACAAAAAGTGCTTGGGTTGGAGAATAAAAAGACTACTCAAGCTTTGGAGATTGAGAGCTTGAAAAGGAGGGTAAAGAGTCTGGAGAAGAAAAAGAGGTCAAGAACTCACAAGCCTAAAAGACTGTACAAAGTTGGTTTATCAAGAAGGGTTGAGTCCTCTGAAGATGAAGGTTTGGGTGATCAGGAGGATGCATCTAAACAGGGGAGGAAGATTGCTGACATTGATAGAGATGCAGAGATTACATTGGTTGATGAGACTTAGGGGAGGAATGATGAAGATATGTTTGACACAGGTGTTTTTAATGATGAAGAAGTATCTGCTGGTCAGGATATGGCTCAAAAGGAAGTTAGTACTGCTGATCCAGTTACTACTGCTGGTGAAGTAGTTACTACTGCTAATGTTGAAGTTAGTACTGCTAGACCAACTGAAGCTACAATTACAGATGAACTAACTCTAACTCAGACTTTAATAGAGATTAAAAGTGTAAAGCCCAAAGTTAAAGGAATTATCTTCAAAGAGCCAGTGGAATCTACAACAACAACTACAACACCAACATCTTTACCAAAACCTCTAAAAGACAAAGGCAAAGCAAAAATGATTGAGCCTAAGAAACCTTTAAAGAAGAATGATCATATTATGTTTGATGAAGAAGTTGCTAGAAATCTTGAAGCTCAATTACAAGCTGAATTGGAAGAGGAAGAGAGGCTTGCAAAAGAGGAAGCTAAAAAACTAGAACAAGCCAACATTGCTTCATGGGATAATGTGCAAGCAATGATGGATGCTGATTATGAAATGGCTAAACAAATGCAAGCAGAAGAACAAGAAGCTTTAAGTATTGAAGAGAAGTCAAAGTTGTTTGTGCAACTCTTAGAAGCAAGAAAGAAACACTTTGCAGCATTAAGAGCAAAAGAAAAGAGGAACAAGCCACCAACTAAAGCTCAAAAGAGAAATACAATGTCTACCTATCTTAAGAACATGGCCGGATACAAGCGCAATCAATTAAAGACCAAAAGCTTTGAGGATATTCAGATGTTATTTGACAAAGAAATGAAAAGAGTAAACACATTTGTAGACATGGATACAGAGTTGGTGAAAGGCAGTAAGACAAGAACAGAAGGAAGTTCTAAAAGAGCAAAAGAAGAACTTGAATTTGAAAATTTAAAGAAGCAGAAGTTAGATGAGAATGTAGAAGCTGAAGCAGATGATGATCAAGAAGAAGCTAAGCTGAAAGAGCATATGGAAGTACTTCTTGATGAGGAGGTAGCAATTGATGCTATACCTCTAGCCACTAAGCCTCCAATCATTGTTGACTGGAAAATCAACAAAGAAGGAAAGATTGGATACTTTCAAATCATAAGAGCTGATGGAAGTTCAAGGAGGTACTCATCAATGATTCAGATGCTTAAGAGTATTGACAGAGAAGACTTAGAAACTCTCTGGAAGTTAGTTAAAGCTAAGCATAGGTTAACAAGGCCAGAGGAGGAATATAAGAGAGTGTTGTGGGGAGATCTAAAAACAATGTTTGAGCCTGATGTGGAAAGTGAAGTTTGAAAAAATCTACAAGGATACAAAGTGACAGTTTGGAAGCTATTTGACTCATGTGGAGTACATTTTGTGAGGTTTCAAAATCTGCATATCTTTATGCTGGTAGAGAAAAGGTATCCACTTACACCTGTAACAATCACAGACATGTTCAACAAGAAGCTTCAAGCTAATGATTGGAATGAAATGTGCTATCAACTCCTTAAACTCCTCACAAAGCAGCTCAAGAAACAATGAAGTGTTTGGAAGCATCCTCCTGGTGATTATGAAGCTTTCAATGAATAAAGTTGAGATTTGAAGATAAATATCAAGTTTAGGGGAGGATTGTTGGGATTAAAAGACATCATGATGATCTTGGAGTTAATACTGCTAAGGTTAGAGTTGCTGCTATTAAGCATAACTTAGTGTTGTTAGTAATCTTAGTGAAAAATATGCTAAGTAGTTAATACTGCCAGTTACTACTGCTAGTGTATATTACTACTGCTAATGGAAGTTAAGACTGCTCAGAGACTTAGAAGAAATACTACTAAGTAGTTAATACTGCTAGTATAAAAGTTATTACTGTTAGTGTAACTTAGTACTGCTAGTATATGTTAGTACTGCTAGAGTAAAGTTATAACTGTTAGCATAAAGTTAGTACTGCTAGTGTAACTTAGTACTGCTGATGAAGAATGAAGAAAATATTCTAAGTAGTTACTACTGCTAGTACATAGTTAGTGTTGTTGGTATGAAAGATTATAACTGCTAGAAGAGTTTCTACTGTCAGAAGGATAAAGACAAGAGAAAGGATAAAGATGAAGATTGTTTATCAAGATTACTTACGGGATAAGTATGAGATATTTTTGTAAAAGATACGTATAAGTTATTTGTTTAGAAGATCATGATAACTTAGGAAAGTATTGTAAGCCGTGTAGAACTTCTTGGTGTATAAAAGGAGGTCCTAGGGCATAGAAATATATGTATCAAATCTAGAAACGTGTTATGCATAGCTTCAAGGTTTTGTAAAACCCTAACACTATTAAGAGTGTTCGTATTATATTGAGGCTGAAAGTTTGGTAAACTGTTTTGTTATTGATTTTGTTCATTACTGTTTCATTATAATTATTCTTAGTATCATTGACTAGATTCCGCATAGTCTTTGATATTCACAATCAAAGTTTCTGTCATAGTTGTTTTGGATTTATTCAATACAACTTAGCCTTAAACAAGCTAAGAAAGATCTATTCTATTGGGATCAACTAACCTATTGATATCTTCATCAAGCCTCTGGAAGAGCCATCTTTCAAACGATTGATTGATGAACTAGGTATGTTGAACATTGATTCAAAACATGAAGCTTCAGTACTGACTGAAGAAAACTGAAGGTTCAGCGCTTTTATCCAAAACTGAACAAATTTGCATATGTTAAGTGTCAAATCAGTTTTTTACATACAGCCTTTAGCTTGCTTAAGTGAAGTAACTAAGCAATCACATATGTCTCATTCATGGTTTTGCATTAGCATGTGTGATTTTGTCGCCTTCGCTGGAGCACAAATATTGGTCAAGTCAAGAACTAAACAAAACTGATTCATTTTTCTTCAGTTCAGTTTATAAAATGATTTTATCTAAGTCTTCAGCTGTCACACCCCGCCAAGGCGGAAACGCGAGGCGTAAACAAGAATGGATATCATCACAACACATGGTGTCTATATAGAGAATACTAAAATGAAAACTAAAGTAAAGCAAAGACACAAAGTGTCATAACAATACCCAAAACCTAATGGTGTCTTTATTAATGAGAAAGAGGTCTCGTCAATAAATGACATGCAAAACATAATCCAAATAATTCATGCAAACGCAATTATTCAAAATAGAAAGCATAAATAAACTCCAAGCATCCTACGGTCTCTTCTAGCCACTTCGCTCTATCTTAGCACCATTAAGCTCACCTGAAAATGATGCTTAAAATGTCAACATAAAGTTGAGCGAGAATCATAGGTTTACGACATACAATAATATCCAAAAACTTTCAATTAGCTGCTGCAATTACCAAAACAATTCATGACAACAATTAACAACAACGGGACGGAACGTGCCCACGATCCACAATCATATCAACTACATATGTGCGCTACATGGCCTCATATTAGCTCACGCAGTCTTACCACCGTCACACCTCGTTTTGCATATTGGGATCCACAATACCAAACATATCATATCGCAACACAACGGGACAGAACGTGCCCACGATCCAATACACATAACTACAACAAGCTTAAAAACATTTTAACACGACAACAAGCATCATTCTCACCCCAAAATAACATGAGAAAAAGGGGCTATGAAACTCACCTTTGCTTAGCTTTCCAAAAGATTCCAACAAAAGCTTCACAAACAACTTCACGAATGATCTAAACAAATAAGCACACAATAAGTTACCATCAATTAGGTCTTCAACCCAATATGATGTAACCTCAACTATGATGGATATCTAAGCTATCTACCATAGTTCTACACTTGTTTTAAACCTTTTCCAACTCTTATATACGCCATTTACACTTCAATACTACACTTTAAATTTTCTGGTTTTGAGCAGAATTTTACTCTCACTTGCACGCCCTAAACGCACCACTTAAACACTCCCATAATTCTAACCAAAATTCACCATGCTACATATATGTCTTATGAACCTCTCTTAGCTCACCCAAAGCTATTACCCTTTTACAAATACCCTTTAGAAATTCATTAACCCAAAGTGTCCAGAATTCGACTAGAAACTGACACCCTAAAAGTATGATGCTAGATGACCACTTTAAACTTCATGACATGCTTAGAAAAAATTCAGAGGTCACACACAACATATAAACTAACTTCCATGAGACTCACAAGCCTTACTTTGATGTCTAAGTATTTTTAGAAAATTCAAAACCAAAACCGAAATTCGTCACAGTTTGCGCACTGATTTTGTAAACGACTTTTGACCGACTTCCCGACCATAAAAACTTTCGAATCTTACCTTGTTGGAAAGTAGACTCTCTGAACTACAATTTTCTCTATTCATACACGTTTATTGGACAATTTATGAATTAGTTATGATCGAAACAATACAGCCTAATTTTCTATAGTGAATTAAACAACTAATCCGGGCAATCTAGACCTAAACGCATGATCAAATCATGTAACCACTTGAACCAATGATCAATCAACACCCTAAGATCATAATATTACAGAAAAACAAAACCCTAACTCAAAACCCTAATTTATTTTTATGATTAAACCTTAATCCATCATCGTTAGATTACATAAAATAACCAAAGAATGAACAAGGGATTATTAGAATACCTTAAACCCTAAATTTTTTAGGGTTTCTCTTCTTCTTGGGAAATTTGGACGACCACACAAGGGAGAGGGGAGAAAAATTAATTTAGTTTCACCCTAGGTTTGTATTTATAGACTTAGGATTACTTTGGGAACAAGTTTGAATTCAAGTTGGGCTTTTCTTCCCTTCCTTTTCCCATAACCGGCCGAACATAGCACCCCTTTATTTTTTTTTATAAAACATTTATTTGTTATAAAAAACCTTAATGTTTGGTAATTTTTACAAAGCCCTAACTATTCCAAATCTCTATTTCGCAAAACCTTTATTTTTAAACCTCAAAACAACTTAACATTTCAAAACCCTAAAACTACTAAATTAAATAATCTTTCAAATTCTAACTATATTTCCATCTTCTAAAACTCTAAAACCTAATAATATGAATACGTAAATACTTACACATAAATACATACACACAAAATACATAAACGCTCAAAATTTACAAGTCATTTACATGTCACTCAAAAGTGAATGAAATGCACTCATGCAAACTCCATCATAATCACACCTCAATGAGACTCTCACACTCACTAGGTTGATTCTCAAATCCCCATAAAACACACATAGAACATATAGAAACACACATACCAATAAACCATACTTATAGAACAGATATTTAGGTCAACACTACGGTTTGACCAACATGCTCAAGCCACAGTTGTCACATCAGCTGTCTCTCGAGTGAAGTAACTGAGCAATCACATTTGTCTCATTTATGGATTTGCATAAGCACTTGTGATTTTTTCGCCTTCGCTGGAAGATTAATGATAATGATAATTACAATAATTAGTTCAGCATAACATAACACCAAACCTGAACCTAGTTCAGCTCCTTAAACATGAATCACAAGGTCTAAATAAAATCAAAAGTGATTTTCTATATTAATATTATTTTTATCTAAATAATTTCTCTCAAAGAAGTTATTTGTTTTTTTATATATTAAAAAGGGATATCCAATTGTTAGAATGACCTCACCATCTTTCTCTCACCTACTTTTTTAGTGAATAGATGGTTGTTCACTGTTTTAGGTGTTAGATGCACGCCTTGCTGACTTTTATTTAATACAAAGTTTAGCACACATGTTGAAAACAAACCCTAAACATTCTCCATAACTTCATAAATCCTAGATATCTTTTCACCAACTCATAACTTTCAAATGATAGTTATCAAATTATTAAAGATAAAAGTGAAAAAAAATTCAAATCATATAATCCAGCACACCTATCACAACTCATTTCTCACAAACACATATCAAACTCACCAAAAACACACACACTCATAATCTAAAACAAATCAAATCATCAAAACCCTAATCACATCAAATGGCAAACCAAGAAAAAAAATCCTCCACAACAAGAACAACCCTTTGTTGCTGCTAAACAAGTAGGCTTCAATCTTGAAGATATCATCATCAACACAAACAATGAGGTTGCTCTTCTATACCCAGAACACAATAACAAGGATCACTTCAAATGTGTTTCTGATTTTATTTCCAAATGTTGCCTTAGAAAACCATTTACCAGATCTCCAAGCATGTATAAGGAATACCTAGCTGAGTTTTGGTACTCAACTAAAGCTCTTGAAAACTCTATGGTTTTCTTCTCAGCCCCCACTGGTGGTATCTATGGCGAAGTAGGGGTAAACACCTTTATTAATGCCATTGGTGCACATTACCTCTCTCACTCTAGCGAGTATGTTGCACCACTGTCTATTGACATAGTGAGGCCATGGTTTGAAATAATTGGTTATGGGGAAGCTGTTCCTGCCAAAAGGACTCTCAAAAAAAGTCTTCTTCCTCCTAGGTGGAGGTTACTAATGGCACAGATTATCTAGTGTTTAAGAGGTAAAACTGGAGGTTTTGATTAAATTACCAGCAAAGATGCCATTATACTATATAGCCTAGCAAATGGGATCAACATTGACTATGCCAGTATCTTTTGGGAAGACATCATCATCAAACTGAACAAGAAACATAGGAAAAAAGTTGTAATATACACTAGAATTATATCTCTATTGATGATGTACAAGATGAAGGAAGGCTATAGAGATGGAGAACTCACACTCTACCCCACTCAAGTCTTCACTGTCAATAATTAGGCATTGAAGCCCAACCAACCTAAAGAACCTCCCTTCACAGACTACATGTTGGCTATATGCGCTGCTAATATGCCAGTGGTCTTTAAAGCTCCCAAAACCTCTTCCAAAGCTGAGAGTGTTTCCCAAGGCACAAAGCCTAAAGCTAAACCTAGACACAAGAAGCTTTCAACTTCTTCAAAACAACCCTTTGTGTCCAACAGTAAGGCAACCAAAGGCGGGTCTTTCAAAGCACCCACCAGTTCCAAAACTAGCCATTCTAAGAAAAGGAAAGAGTCCAGCTCGGCCATAGACTCAAACCCAAGCCAACCTTCTACTCTTGTAGATACTAGAATACATAAAGAGGACCAGCAAGCAACTAGTAGCCTAACATCTTTAGGGGTCACCAGTTAAGCAAGAGCCAACTGTCAGCTCAGTAGTGGTATGTTAGCATTTAATTTAAATAAGCCTATCTATTCAGCATCTTTCGTTGTTTACTCTGAGTTTGCATCAAGATGTGATGCTTCAGCAGATTCTACAGCTAAAGCTGATCCTGAATTATCTGCTCCTCGTGACTTTGTACCTTAACAACAAGGTATGAATGAAGGAACCAAAAACACTTCATATGATCACTTATTTGCAGGTACTGGCCTACATGTTCTTGCAGACAAAACCAAATCTATTAGTAAAGGGTTGGAAACTGTCCTCACTCAACCCATAACAGGAAATAGGGCCAGCTCCATTGCTAGACAGGTTGAGGAAGATGAAGCCTCAAAAACAATCAAGTTAGAAGATCTAGAAAAACTGGTATCAAGTGCTAAGCTTCAAAGACATGGATTCACCTGAAGATGATCCTGTTATTGTTGTTGATGATACTGATGAAGACACTTCAGTTCCTAAATCCTTATCTCTAAAGTCTTCTTGAATTTAAGACCTTACCAACCAAGTCCTCATTCTTTAGTCTCAAAAGAACTGGAACCTGAGAAGAATAAAGCTAAAGCTGAAGTTGCTCTCCTTAAAGCTCAACCCTCTTTTCCTAACGTAGAACAACTCAATGAGATTTTGGTAAAGTCTTTACAAACTAAATTCTCAAATATTTTATCTGCTCATGACTTTAGCAGCTCACTACCAACTGAGCTGAAAGATATTCCCTCCAAGATTAATGAACTGACTGAAGAAGTAAAAGGGTTAAAAACACAAGTTCATAATTTGTAGATTGAGCTACCAGGAGATTTGAAAGAAATTCCTCCTAAGCTGGATAATTTTACAAAGACTGTTACAAGTCTTGCATCTCAAGTCGCTGAACTAAAGACTCTTCAATGGGAACTTCCAACTGAATTTCTTTCACTACCAAAACAGGTTAAATCGGTTCAAGCTAAGCTAAAAATCTTGGATGCTCTTCCAAGTCTCTTGCTAAATATCACACAAGCTTTGAACAAGTTTGCTCAAGTTTTAGATTCTGCCTCATCAAAAGCTGGAGATCAAAGTGTACCTTCAGCAGGCCAAGCTGACACTATGCCTGCTGAGGGGGAAAAGAACACAAACTAAGCAACCATCTCCCAGCTTTTTCAAAGAAGAGCTGAAAAGAATGCTGAAAAGGAAAACCTGAACAATCAACAACCAAAACCAACAACATCACCTGCTACAACCATCATTCCTCCTATCATTACAACCACAACTCAAATGCAATCTCCTCCTTAATATCCACAAAAAGGCTCCTCTCAACCTGAGGGGGAGCATATCAAGAAAGACAAGGGCAAAAAGGCCATGTCTTCAAAGGATGCTGAAGAAGTGAGCACAGAAAGTGATTTTGATGATGAAACAATATACGTGACTGGTTCCTTTGTTGAATCCTCTAAGAAAAAGGATTTGAAAAAGTTTGACTTTGTCACTAAAGATGGAGAACATGTCCATTTAACTGAAGAACAAATCAGTCCACAAAAGAAAATAGAGGAAGAGGCCAAAGCTGAAGCCGCCAGACGTGAAGGTGAACTGAGGAAAGAAGAGCTGATTGATCTTCTTGGTCCATAATTAGTGAACAAGTACTACAATGATAAGTTACAGTATGACAGATACTGTGACAAAATGCTAAATAGAAGAGAAAAATCAAGAATCACCAACTGTGATATCTTGACCAGAAAGGGTCCAATTACTTTGAAAGTATATAAAGAAGATGATACAAGTGAAATCATTCATGAGTTCAAATGCGTTTTAATTTTGAAACCTTTTTTCTTAACTTATCTTTTCGAAGACTTATTCTAATACATGAATGTTTTTCAGTAAATTTCCTAATAAAGACATGAAAGAAGAATTCCCCGACTGGTTTGGGTCGCTGGTAAACTTAGACTTATTTTGTGTACTTAACTGTAATAATAACGATATCATATTTTGTGTTCTCTATCTAATCCTATCTTCTTCATAGATCAGTCAACGTCACGTAGACAATGACCCAGGTGTTAGCGCAACCAGCGAGTTATTTGCTTTGGCTTGTGGACCAACACCGACTCTGTTAGCCTCAAAATATTGAGTCGAACAATGGAAGTTCGTTCATAATTATATTAGGTCTCGGTCACTAAATTAATATACGTTGTAATATGCTAGACGGGTAAACGAGCTCTTATTTGTAATCTAATCGGTCACGTGTATCAGGCGAAAGCCCAAGTAATCCCGAGCCCGGCCCGTAGAATTACTAAAGGCATGCAAGCCTTTTAGTCTTAGTATAAATACACCTCACCAAGGAAGGTGAGGTGGTTGGTTCATTTGTAAGTTTTCATTTTGCAAGTAATCCTCTCATTTCTAGTTTCTCTCTCTAGTTTTCTCTCACTTTCTCTCTCTACATTCTTCATATCTTCCATCTTTATTTTCTTGATCATTCCATGCAACTAGTAATGAAGTGAAGTGATTTTGGGTTACCGACATTTGGTATCAGTCGCCTCGGGTGGATTATGATTGAATTTCGTGGTGTTGTTCTTGTTTTTTTTGTTTTTGTTCGAAAAAAATAGCAAGAAAAAAAATCAATATTTGATCTTTGTTTGTGGTTAAAGATATTAAAGACTTGTACTTTCGGGCTTAGAACTATCCCTTGCAACATTACTTGGTAGTTTTAACATCATTTCGTGGCTTATAAGAAAGTTTGAAGATTTTTTCTTGGCTGCGTTTTGTCTATACGAAGGGTGTGCTTGATTGCGTTTTGCTTATTGAAGACTGCGTCTTGGTCACTGCGTTTTGGTCGTTGCGTTTTCGTCATTACGTTTTGCTTATTGAAGACTGTAGTTTGGTCATTGCGTTTTGCCTCAAGACACTGCGTTTTGTTAGTGCGTTTTGCCTCAAGACACTGCGTTTTGCCACTGCATTTTGCCTTAAGTCTCTGCATTTTGCTCTTGAGATTTGTCTATAGGTTAAGATTTGTTACTGCGTTTTGCCTCATTGAAGACCATTTATATAGCAAATCTAAATGCTATGCTGCCCAAATCTCAACAAATCTTGCGTTTTGCCTTTTGAGGTTTGCCTACTCTTGAGATGTGCCTACTCTTGAGACTTGCCTTTTGAGATTTGTTTATTTAGATTTGTCAAACATTCTTGGTTGAGATTTGACAATCGTTCTTCGTTGAGACTTGCTACACCTTGACCTTCTTTAGACAAACAAACCT
>BQNB010032804.1:0-52860 GCA_026074375.1 Tanacetum coccineum
AAACGCGTAAAACCCTAAAAATAAATTATGAATTTCATAATGTCATACAATGACCTAAAATACGAGGTGTTATACATATGGTACTTGTGCAAATTATATATGTCTTCTCTGGTAAATTAATTATAATTCAACAGCAACCTACATGGTCCATATCTCATTACAACATGAGGACACCTTCATGTCTCTTTTTGAGATTTAGTAATTTGGAAAGGATAAAGAAGATAAACTGTAGAATTGGTTACAGTTATTTTTATTTTCTCAAAGCTTCATGAGTTGTCCGGCATACATAATACTCTTTTGGTGTGCTTCAAGCTATTGACTATGATTTTAACATTCATACAAGCAAAGATTGGCGAGAAGAAAATAGCATACAAAGTTGCCATGATGCTTCATAAGAGGGAGTTATGTGGTAATTCGATCTGCTATAACAAAAAGAAAGTGAACTTTCAAGAACAATATCGTAAGATACAGACATCAAAACCTATAGTAAGTTCAGTCTAATTCCTCTTGTTAAAAAAATATTTTGCGTTATATGGAATTTGTATCTGTCATGTACTACATCATTTTATTAACCCAAAAAGGGTGTAGCTGGGAAATTCTTTCTTAATTGATATTGCACCGTAAATCCAGAAACCTAGGCCTTAACCATATTGCGTTGCTAAGGTTTCTTGTAAGCAAGAAATATGACCTAACAACATTGAAATCGGATGTAATGGATATTTTTATGCATTACATCAAATGCAACATTAAACTCTAGCTGATGTAATGGATATATCTTATGCATCAGATTTAGAATTACCAAACACAGATGAGTTCTAATGCTGCATTGGAACACGTATGGCATGACGTCCAGACTTCAGATGGTCTTACTGCAACGGATATATTAGTCACCGGTGGTTAAGAAAAACAAGTATTATAATTCTTAAAAAGGCATATATTATCATCTTCATATAAATTCAAGTGAGAAGTATATATCTCATATTAACTTTTCCTTGTGACGTGCAATTTCTATAAACTTGGATCCGCCAGACAACTTAATTATGTTTACCTGCAAACCATGCCAGATCTTGTGCAGCAGCCTCTGAACATAGAAACAGAAACCACATCATCAAAATCACCAGGACTTCTATCGAATCCATTTGGACCTGGCGCGCATATTATGATGCAGTCACGTTTATCTTGTGCTTGGGCTTTTGGCATATACGTATATTATTCAACTGTCACACAAATTTTTGTTTACAGGAATACATTTTTTTAGTCTTCTTTTATCCACACTTACGCTTTCTATTTTACAATTTTAGGTTCTTGTAGACGATAGGAATAAAGACGCGCATCACGTGGAGTAGGCAAGAGCTCTAAAAGAACTTTATGTCCCCGGATTAAGAAATTACGTAGAGTCATTATCCATTGGGGCCTGTATGGAGCGCTAGAGGATCAGCTGTACTGCCCCACCAAAAGCTGCTCCAAAACCAAGTGCCCCTGTTCCTCCATCCCCTCTACTAGCCGCACTCTTCACCTTTGAGTTATCTCAACCATCTTCATCCCGCCCAAAGGAAGGAATGGCTGCTATTTTTTAAGAAATTGGTTCAAAACCAGTTACAACTTTCTTTTTTTACTTCTCGTCAAATCCCTTGATTAATCCAGTCATCCAAAAAATATTGCTCCCATTACTATTTAATTTGTTCTAAAGTTATTGTACACTTTTAATTTGCAGTATCCATATTTTGTAAGCAAATGCTGAGATTTCACAATTTCCCAATCACACTAACATGACAAATTTTCATAAATGTAGGATTGTACTTTGATGTTTGTTTATTTATACCATGTAGGATTTTACTTTGATGGTCGTTTCTGTAATTCGTTATTGCCGTCCCTACGATACTACCTTTTTGGTTGGAATGTAGTGTATGTGACATCTGATTGGAAAAAGGCTGGTATTGAATTTTGATTATACAATATGATGCACAAGGGTTTTACATTATGATGCACTAGAGATAAACATTATGATGCACCATGGTTTTACACTGTGATGCAGTCTTTGATACACTATGATGTACTAGTATCTTTAATGAATCAGATATAACAATCTAATGCATCACAGTATCATGTCTAGTGCATCACTTTTGTTTAATGTTAGTGCATCGCAATGTCATATTCAATGCATCACATTGCATGAATGTACTGCATTATAGTTTTATATCAAGTGCATCACATTGTTAATATATCATGTTTGTATTTTTTTGTAGGTTGAATTTTGTAAGTCTGAGATGAAGGTTTAATGTAGCCATAATTTCAGGATGTGTAAACTATACAATTTAATGCAGTAAATTTAACACTGTGATGCAGTAAAATTTGCACTATGATGCAGTAAACTATACAATTTTAATGCAGTAGAATTTACAATGTGATGTAGTATAATATACAATTTAAGGTACTAAAATTTACAATGTGATTCAGTACAATATATAATTTAATGCAGTAAAATTCAAACTGTGATGAAGTAAAATATACAATTTAATGCAGTAAATTTTACACAGTGATGCAGTAAAATTTACATACTAATGCAGTAAAATATACAATTTAATGCAGTAAAAATTTTAATGTGATGCAGTAAAATATATAATTTAATGCAATAAAATATACAATTTAATACAATAAAATTTACACTGTGATGTAGTAAAATTTACAATCTGATGCAGTAAAGTATACAATTTAATGTAGTACAATTTACAATGTGATGCAATAAGATATACAATTTAATGCAGTATAATTTAATGTAGTAAAATTTGCACTATGATGCAGAAAAATATACAAGTTTAATGCAGTAAAATTTACAATGTGATGTAGTAAAATATACAATTTAATATAGTAAATTTTATAATGTTGTTAACTCACCCATTGTATATTTTGCTGCATCACAATTTAAATTTTTCTGCATTAAATTGTATATTTTACTGCATCACTATGTAAATTTTACTGCATCACAGTGTAAAATTTACTGCATTAACATAGAAACCAATTAGAAACCGGTAGAATTACACTGTAAAGTCGTAGATAACATTGTGATGCAGTAGATTTATATATTTTGATGCAGTAAAATAATATTGTGGTGTAGAAGATTTATACATTATGATGTAGTAAATTTATTAATTGTAATGTAGTAGATTTGTAACATTGAATTATAGAACACAAGTACTTGCATGGATTCAAATGTAATTGACTTATAAATATTTACAGAACATCAATACAACAGTATCTTAGTGTTATGAAATACGATACATTATTTTTTTGTTCATTTTGCTTAGTGCATCATAGTTTTATATCTAGTGCATCACTTTTAAATATTTCCACCATCGTTTTTGTCCATCGTCTTTCCACCATCGTCATTCATATTTCCACCATCCTTTTCATTCCTAGCATTTTCATCTCCAACATCTTTATCCCCATCAAAGCTATTTTCAACCTGAAATCAATATTGGCTAACAACTGATTATATCCCAACAAGTTGTCTCATAAAGCCGCTCTCATTTTCATAAAATAATTAGCTTACTGCATCACAATGTATGTATTAGTGCATTATAGTATATAATTTGTTGCATACTGTAATGCACTAACAAATAACTCTAAATTAGTAGAATATAAAATAACAAAAATGCAGTAGCATATACCTATAATGCAGTTAAAAAATGTAATGTATTACAGTTTTTACTGCATTACAGTCTTATATTTTACTGCATTATTGTTTATTTCTACTGCATTACAGTTATATTATATTGCATCTCAGTTATATGTAGAATATAAGAATGCAATACAATAGAATATAACTGTAATGCAGAAGAATATAAATATAATACAATAGAATATAATATTGTAATGCAGTAGAATATAAAATGACAGTGATGTACTAGGAAATAATACCTCAACTGTTTTTGAGTTAAACGGTTGATTTCCATATACGCCGTCTTAAAGATAAATTGTGAGAGTTTTTAGTTGAAGTATAAGGCTTGTTTCTTCCTCCTCTGTTCGCACTTCAACATAGAAACCAATTAGAAATCAACAAATTTTTTAAAATGAAATAATTTTTTATTTTTTTTATATCTATCATCTTCTTTTGATGTTCTTCATTAAATTTCTACTTTTTCAAAATCTTTTTTCTTTTTTGGTTTTTTAATTAATTGCAAACCTTCAACAATTGATAGTTTACCAAATCCACCCAAATCAATTTCTTCTTTTTTCCTTTTCCCCAAAAGACTTGAACTCCATCATTTAAATTAGCATATATAATGTGCAACAAATAAATCAATATTAAAAATATAATCATGATTTTCATTTGTAATTCTAAGTGCATCATAGTTTTATTTCAAGTGCAACCTTATATCTAATTAACAAATAATACATAGTATAAACTGTAATGCAGTAGAGAATTAAAAAGTGATGCAGTAGAAAATTAACTAATAATACATATCTTAAGTTGTAATGCAGTAGAATATAAATTATGATGCAACAGAAAATTAACTAATACTAAATATTTTAAACTGTAATGCAGTAGAAAATAAATTATGATGGAGTACAAAAGAAATAAAACTTAGTGGCATAAGAAGGAGTGGTCAAGCGAAATTGACCATATATATATATATATAACACCCCCATTTTGACAAATATAGCAGCGGAAGCTAATCTGGGGTATTATTTCATAGTACGACAGTTATAATCATAGAAAACGAATCGTAAAGAGATGGTTTTGTAAAATTTAGTTATCATTCATTTATTCATCATAGTTTTTACAAAAGAGAGGTCCCAAACATCTAGAAACATAAAGTTTGAATTATAACAGTTTAGCCACCTTCAAGTCCATGCCTCTCTGTGCCATAAGATGCTTAGTTACCTATGATAAACATGCTAAAAAGTCAACACAAAGGTTGAGTGAAATTCATAGGTTTATGTTAAACAGTTTGAATACAAGTTCAATAGTGGGTTACGTTGTTATACACCCATAAGTGTAATAATTGCAACTAGTACAATTATTATAGAAAACAATATAATTTACCTAAGCTCATGACACCGAGACCTTGAGATTATCAATAATCACAAGAAGTTGCCCCAACGGATGCCTTTGCCAAACACCCGCATAGTGATTCAAATGAAGTGCGTTTGGTTACCAGAAAGTATAGGTATACAAACGGGGAAGTTCATTACTAAATTGATCTATTCACAACATTCGCGCTTACTCCGAATAGTAATTAACGGTTCATGATAGTGGGGTCTTAATGGCAAAAGTAAGGACTTAGGCAATAATATATCAGAATAGCATACAGTTGGAAAAACACTTGCATTCATGGTTTATAGCATGTATCTCCCTTGCGGGTTTATGAAACATTTCAAAGATTTAAAAGGAGAGGCTATGAACTCACCTTAATAGGGGAAATCTAATTGATGGCAAAAGTGTATCAAGTGAAAGTAACAGCTACGTCACGCAACCTGGGGTAATATGTCAAGTCTTAATGTGATGGTTTATGTTTCAAAACAACTTTACAGAGTTTAACATTTATATTTGATTTATTAGTTTATGAAGTTTTTGTATCACTATTGGGCATCATAATTCACGAGGTCATTGTAACTTTTTTTTTTTCTTTTCTTAGTAAACGTTTGAGGAGTCATGACACTTGAAACGAAATCCAGCAAACTTGTCAAACGTATACCCAAATGAAACTCCTCACATTGAATCTCCCTAGTAAGTGAATACGATAAAATTTTAAGTTCTTCAAAAGTTTGTCGAATGATAATTACTGTTAAATATATACGTAATTGTTTTACGAATGCGTCGATCGTTCTCGATTTAATAATGATAACTGTGTCGGTTTTAATTAAAATCGAGCTTATAATATTAATTATATTTTTTTATAATTTATATAAAAATATTATAATTCTTTATTTTTAAGTTTGCAAAAAATGACAATAATTATTACCCTTGTTTATATACTTTTACAAGTTAGTCCTTTATATATAAAGTATTTATAACTTAAAATCTTTAACTTTAGAACTTGAAAAAATAGGTCCTTATAGTTATAGCTTTAGAATAATGACATTTTCAACCCCTCTAGTTATAAATTTCAGAAATTTACGATATATACCCCCTATATATGAAAATATTTACAAATCAAGTCCAAAAATGCCATGCAAAGCTTATTTTACGGTTTCCAAATGATATTGCAGGTTATAGCTTATTAGAATTAGAAAAAAATTAAGATTTTTAACGTACAAAAGTTTTGAAAATGATTCGTTAGCTAGAAAATTCAAAACGGGTCATTTTTAGGGTTTTACCAAAAACACTTGGGTTTGAGGATTCAAGGCTTCAAACAAGAGTTCATATATGATCTTAAGGGTTATTATGGAAAATTCTATTACAGATTATAAGTATGGAACATGATTTTGAGCTTACTTGAGGTCTAAATGGGTCAAATGGGGTTTTCGGGTTTCGTTTACGCCTGTGTAACGACTTGAAGGGTTCCTTTATTTGATTCTTGGATCTATTCTGAGCTTTAAGGACTTCCACTTGATCGCTCTTTGTTCATTTAAGATTCCATTTGTGTGTATGATGAAATTTGAGGTGTGTTTGAATGAATGGGGGTGTTCGGCTTATATAGGGTTCGAATGACCCTTGGTGCCCAAGTTTGGGGTTTGATTAGTGTCAAGGCTAGGATAGATGATTCATGGGAGCTATAGTGATGAGTATTGATAGCTAGAGAGTTATGATTGAATGTTGGATGGTGTGTATGCAGTTTTCGGTACAATGGAGTGACAAGGAGGTGATAAGGCTAACTTGGTGGCCAAGGTGGTGATGGAGGTGCTTGTAAGGTGCTAGGGTGGCTGCTTGGTGACATGGTGTTGATGTCATAGAGGAACTAGGGTGCTTGGTTGGTTAAAATGACGTCAAAATAAAATAAAAAACAGGGGTGCGGGTTTTTTGGTTTTGGTTTCGGTTTGGATTTTAGGTTTTAAAATGTGGATTAGGGTTAGGATTAGGATAGATTAGGGTTTAGGATTAAGGTTAGTGTTTAGGAATTATGTTTTAGATGGACTTAGAGTTTTAGGTTTAGGGTTAGAAGTCATGCATTAAGTGCTGTATCCTTGTGCTAAGTGGTGGTAAGAAACTAGAGGCAAGAGATATGGATACGAAGCTTTTATCGGCTCCAGAATCAAATAATACTCTAGCTAGATGTTGGTTTAGAAGGAACATACTCATGACTATGTTCGGGTCTTGGTGAGCATTCCTATCCCTCAGCATGTAGGCTCTTCCCTGGGCATTATTGTTGGTGGTCTTTCGGTACTGATTTGTATAATGCCCTTTCTCTCCACAGGCATGAAAAGTAACTGTCACTGGTAGCAGATTACTTCCAGTGGCTGGCCCTTTGTTTTTACAGTTCTTAGTCAGATGGCCCACCTTGTTGCAAGTATTACACTTAATAGTGCAAGGTCCTATGTGATGCAGAGTGCATTTCTTACACAAGGGACGGTTTCCAGTATACCCATTGTTTTTAGTTAGGGTGGCAGCATAAGCCCTGAAGGTTTCCTGTCTTATGTTCTGTTGTGGTTGGTGATTATTGTAGCAGTTGTTGGTGTTAGTGTTATGGTAGTTGTTGTTGTTGTTGAAAGTTCTTCTGTCGTTAAACTTTCGTTTGTGATCACTTGATACTTGCACTGGAGTGTGCTTTGTTACTTGATCCATTAGCCTATGAGATATGTTAATGGCTTCTTCTAGAGTTTGAGGTTTAGAGGCGGTAACATTCCCTTTAATACTTCAAGGCAATCCCCCGATGAAAACTTTCATCATTTTCTCAGAATCTGGCACCATAGTGGGACACAAGGTTGCCTATTCTTGGAATTTTCTCACATATGTCTTGAGATCATTCCCCTTCACAGTCAGATGGTAAAATTCATCTTCCATCTTTTGGACCTTAGTTCGAGGACAATGCTTCTTTATCAAAAGCTTCTTGAATTCAACCCAGGTAATCTTGAAAGCTTCTTCTATCCTAATAGGTTGGGCAAAAGAATTCCACCAGGATATAGATTCTTCAATTAAGGTACCAGTAGCAAACTTCACCTTGCAGTCTTCGGTATAGTTGCTACGGGAAAACACTGATTTAGTTCGCTCAAACTAGCGGATAAGACCAACAGCACCTTACGTACCTTTGAAGTTGATAGGTTAGCAGCTCATGAACTCTTTGTAGCTACATTGTCTTGCTATAGGAGCTTCTCTTAGTCTGGTTGTATTATCAGTATTTGCCATGTTAGCGGCTTGTGCTTCTAGAGCTGCGAAAACATTATCAGCAACTAGTTTCTTGATGGCAGCCTGAGTCATGGCTAATGCTTCAGATGTTTTGAATTCAACCTAGGTAATCTTGTAAGCTTATTCTATCCCAATAGGTTGGGCAAACTAATGTCACAAGAAGAGCTTCTTCAGTTACTAGTACTAATAGCAATCTTTACATTGTGTCTTTGGTACGTTGCTACGGTGAAAACACTAATTAGTTCTTTCAAACATGGATGAGACCAATAGCGCCTTCGTACCTTTGAAGTTGATAGGTTGGCAGCTCATGAACTCTTTGTAGCTACATTGTCTTGCCACAGGAGCTTCTCTTGGTCTGGTGGTATTATTAGTATTTGCCATGTTAGCGGCTTGTGCTTCCAGAGCTGTGGTAACACTGTCAGCAACTAGTTTCCTGATGGCAGCCTGAGTCATGGCTGGTGCTTCAGATGTTGACATCCTTTGTGAGTGCATTCTATCAACATAAGTTAAACACGTTAATAAGAATGATATACAAGTCTTAATGATTAATGTTCAAAAATAAAACATTGTCCCAATAGTTATATCGAAATCATAAATAATCCATATCAATAAGTATCTATGATTTATTTAGAAATCATGGTATGATTCATAACGATGGAGATGGAGATGATGATATAAGAGAAGTTGTTTTAGGATGGATATATCGGTATTATGAAACAACACGGTATAATGAGATTGCCATTGTATTATATCATGAACAACTTGGACTTTGTAACTGTACATAATCTAAAATTTGACAAGTGTTGCTTATTTATACCACACCATCCTGTGGCATAGGTTAAAAGCTATAAAACTAGTATCTTATTATTAGTTTGATGTCGTCCTTTCTGGGCTGTTCTTGCAGTTCATAGATTGCATTCAGAGTCTTTCTTGTCTGCTTGGTAACGGACTTGGATTTCTTCGATAATTTGTTCTAGAGTAGCAATCCTGAAGCGAGCCAAAGCAATCTGGTTGTTATTTCCCATTTGCTTTCTTTGAAGTTTAGCAATTCGAGCATGAGCCTTTTGGAGTTCAGCTTCAAATTGTCAAAATCTTGTTGTATAATCACCCGACCTTTTCGAGACCTTTTATTTTGTCTTCTATGTGCTCAATGGAGTCGGAGAGAGAGTTTATCCAGGTGATTCAGTATTTCCTAATTTGCTCCTCGTGATGTTCGAAAATTGTCTTACGTGAGCTTTCTCCCATCTTAAATTCTTGAGGTAGGGCAGAAGTAGAGGAGAATGATTGGTTATGGCCTTGTTTCTTAGGTGACAATAATTCCTCTGGAAGAAAGAATTCTTGAGGATTAAACATTGGAGATAGCATTGTAGATGGAGGCATAATAGTTGGTGGTGGAATAGGTGATTCTTTAGCATAGTATGCATGCATGACCTTCAATATAGCATCTTCAAGTCTGTGCCATAAGATGTTAAGGTAACATGAGATAAACATGCTAAAAATGTCAACACAATGGTGAGTGAAATTATTGGTTTATAATAAATAGTGTGAATTACAAGTCATATAAGTGTGGGTTATGTTGTTTTACACCTATAAGTGTAATAATTGCAATAAGTATAATTATTATGGAAAAAACAATATTATTGCGTCTAAGCTCATGGCACTCAAACTGACTAGTGTATATATCAATAATGATATATATAAAGATAATGGCCCCTGTGTAGGTAATTGTCATATACCTATGAGTTTCAAATATATTGCGTTTGGTTACCTATCCGGCTAATACAAACGGGATTCCTCAATCCCAATAGGCATATTCACAATATTCATGTTCACTCGCAAGAATTAATGTCCATGATGGTTTGGGGGTCTTTTGGCATAAAGGGACTTAGACCAACAGATGCAATAATATATTTGGATAGCATTCATTCTAGAAACACTTGTTTATATCATGATTTATAGCATGTTATCCCCTCACGTGTTTATGAATAGAAGATTTAAGTGAGGCTTATGAAATCACATTATAGTAAAGGGGAACTCTAATTAATGGCAAACGTATATCAAGTGAAAGTAAAACAGCTTCGGCACCAAACTGGGTGATATGTCAAGTTTAGTTTGTGTTAGTTTATGTTTCAAAACTTCATAAAGTTTAACGTTAAATTTGATTTATTAACTTATTGGGATAATATTGTATCGCTGTTCGGGCTATCATTATCCAGAGGCATGTAGTTTCGTTTGAGGAGCCAGGGCCACTTTAAATAGTAAACCCAACAAAATCGTCAATAACAATAAACTCAAATGAAATCCTTCATATTAAATTCCTAGTACGTGATTCGATAAGATTTTAAGTCTCTTCAAAAGTTAGTTGATGATAAATTATGTTAAATATATAACGAAATAATGCGTCGATTTATGATTAATAACGATAAATGCGTCGGGTTTTAACAAAATTAAGTTTTATAATATTAATATATATTTTTATAATTTATATAAAAATATTATATTTTATATTTTTAAGTTTGCAAAATTGGCAATATATACCATTGGTTTATAAACTTTTACAACTTTAGTCCTTTATATATAAAGTATATATAATTTAAACCTTTAAATTTGAAACTTGGCAAAATAGGTCCTTATAGTTATAACTTTAGAATAATGACATTTTCAGCCCTTTTAGTTATAAATTTCAGAAAGTTACGATATATACCCCTATGCATGGAAATATTTGCAAAACAAGTCCAAAAAGCCATGCAAGCTTATTTTAAGATTCCAAATGATATTTGCAGGTTATAGCTTATTAGAATAAGCTAAAATAAGATGTTCTAACGTAACAAAAGTTTAGAAAAAGGATTTGTTAGCTAGAAAATCAAAACGGGTCGTTTTAGGGTTTTAATAAAAAAACACATGGGTTTGAGGATTTAAACTTCAAACAAGAGTTTATATATGATCTTAAAAGTATTATGAACATTATAGTACAGATTATAAGTTTATGGAACAATATCTTAGGCTTACTTGAGCTAAAATGGGTCAAAATGGGTTTTTATGACTCGTATGCCTAGAAATGGCTTTAATACTTCATTTTTCTTGCTTCTTGGCTTCTATTATGAGCTTAGGGACTTCTCTTGATCTTCTATTGCTGCTAGGGAATGGCTAGAACTCCATTTGAGTGTGTGAGATGAGTTTGAGGTGTGAATGAAAGTGTTGTGTATGTATGCGTATATATAGGGTCAAAAACCCTTGGTGCCCAAGTTTTCTTGTCATCTAAGGGTTTGATAAGTGTCCTAGCTAGCTGAGGTGAGTAAGAGATGCTAGTAGGATGAGTAAGGAAGGCTAGAACTAGCTATGAAGATGTGGAATGGGTGTTTGGAGGCCACGGCTAGGAAGGGGTGACAAGGTGGTGACTTGGCCAACTTGGTGGCCAAGGGAGGAGATAGAGGTGCTTGTAAGCTGCTTGGTGACATAAGGGTGAGGTCATGGAGGTGCTTGGTTAGTAACTTGGGTTTAAAATGGGTAAAAATGAAAGAAAATAGGTGGCGGGTTTGGTTTATTTTTGGGTTAGGGTTTAGGGTTTTAAAATGTGGATTAGGGTTAGGATTAGGGATAGATTAGGGTTTAGGATTAAGGTTTAGTGTTAGGATTAGGGTTAGGATTAGGGATTAGGGTTTAGTTTTAGGTTTAAAGTAAAATTAGGGTTTTAGGGTTTTGTTTAGGGTTTAGGTTTTTAAATTAGGGTTTAATATGGAATTAAGGTTTTAGGTTAGGGTTTAGGAGTCATGCATTAAGTGCTTGTACCTTGTGTTAAAGTGGTAGTCAGAAACTAAAATGAATTTGGAGGTAAAATGACCTAGTTTAACTTTCTTGCATTATTAACTTGTACATTGAGCTTTAGAAAGTTGTAACTTGATTTAGGAGGGAAAAGATATTCAAATGTTATGCTATGATACTTGTACACATGCTTTAAAGGCTTGTACATTTATTTTATATGTATGTATTACATATAATTAGGGTTTTGATATAAACGTTAACGTTTAATGCTTGTTTTGATATAACGTTTTAAAAAGTATGTTAAAATGGATAGTGTATTGGTAAAATGTATTTAGATTTAGACTTGACTTATTAGGATGATTTCCTGTGATTAAATAAACATAGATAGAGATGGACATTGGTAAGTTGCGTGAGCTCGTTACTTTTAAGATGTTAAGTTGTTGCTTAATGAGATAAAGAAAAATTTCCCCTGTAGAAAGGTGGTATATATATATATATATAAAATATTTATATATATATATAATATAATATATATATATATAATAGATGAAATTACAGTGCATCAACTTTAATAGATGGGTATTTACATGATGAAAATTGCGGTTTGTTATAAAGTGTCATAATCATTAATGAGGCAAGCTAAAGAAAATGTGATGGATGTTGAGTACTTTAGGAGATGAGCATTGGTACACCCCCGCAAGGCGGAAGCGTGGTGGACGAGAAAAGGTATCATTTGTAACAATGCGTTTATATAGAGAATTCAGCATACAATAATATATAGCAAAGTTAGAATAAATTGTCATAACAATACCCATAAACGAACCAAATCGAAAAGGCGTCTTTATTGATGAAACGATAGTTCTCGCCAATAGAAAGACATGCAACATTTATTCATAATCCAAACAATGAAAAATTCTAGAATAATAGCAATTAATCTCACGACATCTATGGTCTCTTTCTACCACTTCTCTCTATCGTATTCTATGTTGCTCACCCTGAAATGCATGCTTATACGTCAACATAGTGTTGGTTGAGGTACAGGTTAAGACTCATATAAAACTTTCATTACAAATTGCTGCGATTACTAAAACAATTCATAACAATCATACACTGGGTAGGCGTACCCATCCGATCCCATATCACAACACTGAGTAGGCGTACTCATCCGATCCCATATCACAACACTGAGTAGACGTACTCATCCGATCCCATATCACAACACTGAGTAGGCTAACGATCCTGATCCACATTTCACAACACTGAGTAGGCGTACTCATCTGATCCCAAATATGTCACTTACGCACCTAAAAGTATACCAGCTGGAACTTATACTTAGGCCTGGACCAACACTCTATTGAGTTTATTTTCAACCCTTTAGTTGGATTTGATTGAGTAGTAAACACCACTCTCCAACCAAACTCACATACCTCAAAACGCCTCATTGTCACAAAGCCAATGGAGCGTACCACATGAACATATAACACATAATCACAGCAACAAAAACATTTAACTATGCATCATTTTCACCTTAAGAAAACATAAAAAAGGGGCTATGAAACTCACTTGATTGCTTTGCAGCTTCCACAAACACTAGCACAAATCTAAACAACAAAACAACACGTGTTACACGCTACTAAGCCAAAAGCTTAAGCACATGTAACAATCATATGATGTATGTATAAGGTGTTTAATTACCCTCATGGGTCACCCCGACACCATGCCCATCATTAACCAATTCGTTTACACACTTTTTCAAAGTTCTACAATTTACCCAAAAATGCAGAATTTTAGTGTCACTTTACCATTTTCTAAACCACACCTACTGACCTTTATAAATTTTACCAAAAATCACAGGTTCAATATCATGTGTTTAATATCTCCATGATTTTTCACTAATTTATTTCCACTCTTAAGTGCCCCAAATAAAATCAAACTTTTAACTACTTAGTTTCGGATCTGATCACACACTAAAAAGTTTGGACCCAAAAACCATACTTAGACTCCAAATCAAAAGCTATACTTTGGGGGATTTTAATACACACATGGAACTAAACTCCTGTAGGTTGATATCCTAATTAAAAATTAATTGGGGGTTTTACCCTTCGTAATTGACCTAAATCTGACCCGAATTTACTGCTTTGACAACTTTTCTCGCTAACACCATACATTTGATACGACTTCCCTACCTTAAAAACTTTCGAGACTGGGGTGATATGTCAAGTCTTAGTGTGATAGTTTATGTTTCAAAACTTCATAAAGTATAATGTATATATTTGATTTATTAAATTTTGGAAGTATTGTATCGCTGTTCGGGCTATCATAATCCAGAGGCCATGTAGTATCGTTTGAGGAGCCAGGGCACTTTAAATCGTAAACCAGCCAAAACTCGTTCAAAACAAAAACTCAAATGAAGTCCTTCATATGAAATTCCCTAGTAATGTGATACGATAAGATTTTAGTTCTTTAAATGTTAATTGATGATAAATTATGTTAAAATATAAAACGAAAATATGCGTCGATTTATGATTTATAACGATAACATGTGTCGGGTTTTAAAAAAAAAATCGAGTTTTATAATTTAATATATATTTTTATATTTTATTAAAAAAATATTATAATCTTTATTTTTAAGTTTGCAAAATTGCAATTGTTTACCCATTTAGTTTATAAACTTTTTACAAACTTTTGTCCTTTTTATATATAAAGTATATATAATTTAAACCTTTAACTTTGAAACTTGGAAAAATAGGTCCTTATAGTTATAACTTTAGAATAATGACATTTTCAGCCCCTTTAGTTATAAATTTCAGAAAGTTACGATATATACCCCTATGCATGGAAATATTTGCAAAACAAGTCCAAAAAGCCATGCAAGCTTATTTTAAGATTCCAAATGATATTTGCAGGTTATAGCTTATTAGAATAAGCTAAAATAAGATGTTCTAACGTAACAAAAGTTTAGAAAAAGGATTCGTTAGCTAGAAAATCAAAACGGGTCGTTTTTAGGGTTTTAATAAAAAACACATGGGTTTGAGGATTCAAAGCTTCAAACAAGAGTTTATATATGATCTTAAGAGTATTATGAACATTCTAATACAGATTATAAGTTTATGGAACAAGATCTTAGGCTTACTTGAGCTAAAATGGGTCGAAATGGGTTTTTATGACTCGTACGCCTAGAAATGGCTTCAAGACTTCATTTTTCTTGCTTCTTGGCTTCTATTATGAGCTTAGGGACTTCTCTTGATCTTCTATTGCTGCTAGGGAATGGCTAGAACTCCATTTGAGTGTGTGAGATGAGTTTGAGGTGTGAATGAAAGTGTTGTGTATGTATGCGTATATATAGGGTCAAAAACCCTTGGTGCCAAGTTTTTTGTATTAAAGGGTTTTGTTAGTGTTTTGCTAGCTGAGTGTAAAGTAAGAGATGCTAGTAGGATGAGTAAGGAAGGCTAGAACTAGCTATGAAGATATGGAATGGGTGTTTAGAGGCCCTGGATAGGGAAGGGTGACAAGGTGGGTGACTTGTCCACTTTGGTGCCAATGAGAGGAGATAGAGGTGCTTGTAAGCTGCTTGGTGACATAAGGGTGAGGTCATGGAGGTGCTTGGTTAGTAACTTGGGTTTAAAATGGGTAAAAATGAAAGAAAATAGGTGGCGGGTTTGGTTTATTTTCGGGTTAGGGTTTAGGGTTTTAAAATGTGGATTAGGGTTAGGATTAGGGATAGATTAGGGTTTAGGATTAAGGTTTAGTGTTAGATTAGGGTTAGGATTAGGGATTAGGGTTTAGTTTTAGGTTTAGGGTTTAGTTTTAGGTTTAAAGTGAAATTAGGGTTTTGTTTAGGGTTTAGGTTTTTAGATTAGGGTTTAGAATGAATTAAGGTTTAGGTTTAGGGTTTAGGAGTCATGCATTAAGTGCTTGTACCTTGTGTTAAAGTGGTAGTCGAACTAAAATGAATTTGGAGGTTAAAAATGACCTAGTTTAACTTTCTTGCATTATTAACTTGTACATTGAGCTTTAGAAAGTTGTAACTTGATTTAGGAGGGAAAAGATATTAAAATGTTATGCTATGATACTTGTACACATGCTTTAAAGGCTTGTACATTTATTTTATATGTATGTATTACATATAATTAGGGTTTTAATATAAACGGTAAGTTTTATGCTTGTTTGATACACGTTTTGAATAGTACGTTAACTGGATACTGTACTTGGTTAAAATGATATTACGATATTGACTTGACATTTAGGATGTTTACATGATATAAAACTAGCCTATTGATGGCATTGGTAGAGGTTGAGTGAGCTCGTTTACTTTAGAGATGCAAGTTACGTTGCATAATGAGATAAATCAAAAATTTTCCCTGTAGAAGGTGGTATATATTTATATATATATATTTATAAATATTATATATATATATATTAGAATGGATATTATAGGATCTAATTTCATAGTATGGGTATTTACATGGATGAAAATTGCGTTTTGTTATAAACTGTCACTACCATTTTAATGAGGCAGAGCTAAAGAAAAGTGATGATAGATGTTGAGGACAAAGATGTACTTCAGGAGATGAGCATTGTCACACCACCGCCAAGGCAGAAGCGTAAGGCGTAACGAGAAAGGGATATCATCACACACTAAGGGCGTTCTATATAGAGAATTTCTACATACAATTAAAATAAGCAAAGTATAGACACATGTGTCATATCTAATACCCATAAACTACCAAATAAAAAGGGTCTTTATTGATGTAAAGGATAGTTCTCGCCCAATAGAAAGACATGCACATTTATTGATTTCCTAATCCAAAACAATGCATAAATTAAGACAATAAGCAATAATATCCTCAACATCCTATGGTCTATTTCTAGCACTTCTCTCTATCTTTTCCCATGTTGCTCACCTGATAAATGATGCTTATATGTCCACATAATGTTGGTGGGAGTCATGGTTTAAGGACAATATAACTTTCATACAATTGCTGCGATTACTAAAACAATTCATAACAATCATACACTGGGTATGCGTACCCATCCGATCCCATATCACAACACTGAGTAGGCGTACTCATCCGATCCTATATCACAACACTAAGTAGGCATACTCATCCGATCCCATATCAACAACACGGAGTAGGCGTACCATTCGATTCCCGTATCACTACACTAAGTAGAAGTACTCATCCGATTCTAAATATGTCATTTACGCACTAAAGTCTACCAGGCTGGAATTATACTTAGGCCTGGACCAACACATCATTGAGTCTTATTTCAACCCTTTAGTTAGATTTGATTGAGTAGTAAACACCACTCTACAACCGAACTCACATACCTCAAAACGCCTCCAATTGATCACAAAGCCATGGAGCGTACCACATAACATATAAACACATAATCATAGCAACTAAAAACATTTAACTCATAGCATCATTTTCACCCTAAGAAAACATAAGAAAAAGGGGCTATGAAACTCACACTGATTGCTTTGCAGCTTCCACCAAACACTAGCACAAATTAAAAACAAAACAACACGTGTTACACGCTACTAAGCCAAAAGCTTAAGCACATGTAACCAATTCATATGATGTATGTCTAAGTGTTGAATTCCCCTCTTGGGTCAATGATTCGTAGTAAACAACAGACATAATAATTATAAAATATATATATGATGGAAAAATTACAAAATTACCTTAAGGACAAAGTTAATAAGGAAAATCTTACAAATATATATAATATAATTAACGTATATTAACCAGGATGTAGATTCGGGTGTAATTCCAACGATTTGTGAAATTGAAACCACGTTTGTTATTCGGACAATGATTTGAATTGGAAACAAAGATTGATTTGATTATCACTTTTTACAATATAAAAATAAGTAATATGATAACAATTAAGCCGAAAAATAAATAAGGGAAATCAAACTTTGGACTATATGCAAAACGGTGAAACCATAAACGCAGTCAAAAACCTAAATTTCTAAATTAAAACCTAAATTAAGAATTATACTTTTAAATGGACTCTTAATTGACTCATAAAAAGTAAGTTTAAGAAACTAGAACAAAAACGGAGTTGAATGAGCTTTATAACACGGAAAAATGAGACGGGGACAAATCCGTTTTTAAAAAATGAAATTTTGCAATTTTAACCCTACGAAAGCAAAACTAATTTTCCTAGAAACTTTATGATAAAAGAAAATTTTCTAAAAAAGATTTATATTTTTTGATTATTTTTCTATTTTTTTATGATTCTTTAAATTTTTAACAAAATAAAATTTTAAAATACTAAAATAAGTATAAAAATTTAGAGAAAATACAAAAATAGCTTATTACTAATTAGAACCCCTAGGAAAAATAAGCTGTTTACACAGCTTATCGAATAAGCTGTTATATTAAGCTAAAAACAGCTTATAGACATAATGGGAAAAACATGTATAAGTATTAAATATTGTAGATGTATAACGAAAAAGACCCCAGGGCGTGTTAGTAGTAGAGTGTGTGGTTTGTGTTATAAAAAGGATTGAGGGTGTTGAGGTCGGGGGTTCGAGTCTTGCTTTCCCCCTGATTGCCACCTTCCTTTTTTTATTAAAACTTAAAAAAAGCAAAGTTTAGAACAGCTGTAAAGAACGCATTTTGAATAACAGTAACTTTTTATGAAAAGCCTAAATAAGCTGACATAAACAGCTTAAATCATGACAGAAAACACTTAACTCATTTTTTTTGGTATTTTTCTGGAATAATTAGCTAGAGACTTAATTAGCTAAGGTTAAGATTGATTAAGTTATAATATGCTAAACCTAAGCTAATGAACTAAACAAGAATAAAAATAAGCTTATAGAAATTAGCTAAAAACTAATACACTTTTATTAAAACTAATAGCCAAACAGGCCCTACATGGACCTTTGAGCTTATTTTTAAGCACTAAAATGGATCCTTAGGCCAAGGAGCTTTTTACCTACTTAAAGCACAACTATTAAGCTACTTGGAATTGCAAACCAACTTCATTTTGAAAAACAAATAAGCAAGGAAAAAGCACTTATGAAACAGCTATTAGCTACTGACTTGGTCACTTTTGGCTTAACTAAAAAGAACTAGAATAAGCTTACAATGACTTAATAAGCTATAAACTAATTAATTCTAACCTAATAAGCTAATTTAAGAACAAATTAGGCTAAAGTTTAAGAAAATAAGCTATAAAAAACTAAAATAAGCACTTGACAAAACTTGAGACCCAAACAGTCCCTAAAGGGATCTTTGAGCTTATTTTTAGATAAGCTCTTGGATCCTTATGGGGAAATAGCTTATTAAAGCTTATACTACAACTAAATAGCTACTCTAATCTACTTTTGAAAATGATTTTGAAACAATTTAGCTTAATGAAAAAGCACTATGAAAACAGACTTAAGACTTAAATCATGCTGAGTTTTTATTTTAAAAATGAAAAGACAAAAGCCAATTGCAGCTTAAAAACAGATTATCAAAAGAGCTTATTTGAAAGAGTAAGCTAGTTCTAAAGATTAATGACCCTAGACCTACTTGTGCTATGAAAATCAAACCTAAAAGCTACAATTACCATCTGAAATTTAAGCTAAAAAATAGACTCTTTGTTATTTTCATTATCTGATGCAGTTGGCAAGCTTATGACCAAATACTTAAATCCTAAAAAATGCAGACCTTAAAAACTAAATGCAACACTTAATAAAACACCTAAATCAACTCAAATAATAAAACTAGATTAGCTAAATTCTGCTTGAAACTAGAATTGGCAAAATTTTCACAGGTTTAATATAGCAATAAGAAAACTTATGAAAACTTAATTATTCCTAATCAAACTTATAAATCCTGCACTTATAACCTAGTTTTGGAAATTCAAATGTAACTAAAGGATAAAAGAACCACAAACAGTATTAACTTGTAGTTAATACTGCTTGTCCCAAACACCCTTTATTGCACTTAATCCATTTTAGCTTTACGGAATGTAAGATTTAATGAGCCAAAAGTTCAATACCAGATGAAAAAATAGTTATAATCTATTAGAGTCTGAGCCAGAGTCAACTCATCAATAGTTGTTGTTGGAGCATTGACAGTAGTAACTTCAACATTAGCAGTAGTAACTACTTCACCAGCAGTAGTAACTGGATCAACAACACTAACTTCCTTTTCAGCATCATCTTTTTCCTGCTCTTCCAACACCCGTATCAAACATCAGGTTGTCATCATTCATCTCTTGAGTCTCATCCACCAGAGTCACTTTTGCATTAGCATCAAGATCAGTAATTTTCCTCCCTTGTTTGGATGCATCCTCCTGAGCACCCAAACTGACATCATTAGAGGATTCTACCCTGCTAGTTGAACCATTTATCTCTTGAACCCTAGAGTTCTTAACTTCCTTCTCTTTTCCAATTGCTTGAATCTCTTCTTTAAGCTAGCAATCTCCTTTGCTTGAGCAGTCTTGGCTTTCTCCAAATTAAGGACTTTCTCTTGTAGGCTGGTACATAAATTCATCAATTCAGAAAGTTGCATACTATCCGCACCATGTTGAGGTAGATCATAGGAAGGGGTAGATACAGGAGCCTCATCAGTAACATGCTTTGCAGGACCACTGTCTTTCCTCTGTTTTCTCCTTGACTTCTTCTTTTGAGGTTTGGATGATGATGGTTGAGAAATAATAGGTGTGGAATGGGAATCAGAAGGAGTAGCTGAATCTTCACCCATGTCTTCTGTAGCTTAAACCATCATAGTGGAGAATAGTGGTGTAACCCTTCCAGAAAAATCCTTGCATGGTCTTTTCATGTTAGCAAACACCTTCTTGGTGTGGGAAGGTGTAACATAAACCCCTTTGTGCTTGGACATTCCCTCTACTTGTTTGTCCAAGAAGACTTGCACAAATCTTAGGTACATGAGAAATTTTACCCCACCATCCAAGTTCTTTATCATATTGTTAAAAATGTACTTAGAAAGGTTGAATTTTTGGTTTGTGGCAAGTCATATGATTGCAGATGCCATAGTGCTACTAAATTCATTCCAGGATGTAGTCTTAGCACTAAGGCATTGCAGTATGGTATGGATGAGAAATTTCTATTGGGATGAGAAATAAGCTTTATAAAATGTAAGCTTTTGAGTAAGATTTTCATACCCCATTCTTTCTAATTCTGCAAAAATGGTAGCAGTGGGTAGACAATCTGTTCCATCAGCATCATCCAACTTAAGATCACTTCTTATACTTGTCTTAGAGATGATTACCTTTTTCTTGTCAACTAGGGCTTGTATCTGTCGTTCCTCATTAAGTGTTTTAACCTTAGCAGATGTCCAGAACTATTCAATACAGGTAGTATAAATGATTGGATTGACCGTTAATGCATATTGGACAGAACTTGCATTTAGGAAATTAATAATTTCCTCAAACCCATTACTTTCTTTTCAGTCTATTCTCATCACTTACAGGTATGTTAACTCCTATGAGAGGTGAATCATTGAAAATTTAATGGATTGGATGACTCTTTACTAGTTAGCCATTAACTCTGGAGTAGTCAGTCCTTTGGCCACCAGAAAGATGCATGTCCATGGTTGACTGAAAACCATTTCAACTCTCAGTACGTAAAACATTGGTGAGTTGAATACCATATGATTTTTACCAAATCATCAGCTATCAACAGATTTGATGCAGCATTTACCAAGTAAACTGTTTGCTTTGGGTAGCCAAATGTTCAGTGCATTACTTGGTGCATTGATCACTTACAGTTTTTGGTTAACACTGTTCAACCATCAACGGATTTTGAGAGAGTCTTACAGAAAGCCATTTGCTTTGGACTAGCCAGTCCTTATTGTCTGTTTGAACATAGTGGACTGATAAACCATTGTTGTGGTAGTGCTATAGCACATAACGCGAGTTGTCTCCATCTCCATTCTAGATTTCTAACTCATCAATCTCCATTATTTTAAAATTCCATGGTTGTCTCTATCATTTTCAAAAGTTTTTAACCAATCCTCATTAGTTTTCCTCATTGAAGTTTCTTGTCCAACATAGCTTTGCATATTTCAATGCAGACGCAAAGGATACTTTCTCTCTATTAGATATCAACATCTGCAGACTACAAGTTCAAACAATGTACTCTACAAGCATCATAGTATCTCCAATAAATTATCCTTTGTTGACCTGGCAAACTCCAAATTGAATCTGTACTAAGGGGTTCTTCAAACATGTTCTTCAAGTATTCCCAAAGTACCTTTTCAAATTCATCCTCTGGCTTATTCATACCATGTTTCTTCATGACAATCCTATATAGCTCTGTAAGATCATCTCTTGATATGTCAGTCAGCATTGCTCCAAAGCTTATGTATACCATATCAGTTCCATTCTCCCTTACAATATGGTATAACCTTCCTTCCTTGCTTAATGATCTTGTAATTGGCTATACTGGGTGATTTTGTAGCTATAGGAACAGGATTAATGGGAATTTTAGTACCTGAAGTAGAATCATCTTTTTCGTTAGCTTCATCTGAATCTTCAGATCCATCCTTATCATGGTTTGTATGGAATCCTTTCCTTACTATCTGTTTTCTCCTCTTTCTAGTCTTCTTGGTTGGCTTATCATCTTTGTCTTCTTTCAACTGGCTTCCTCAGTTGGTGAGTATCCTTCATCATCAAACTTTGCTTTCTTTGCAGTTTTAGTTTATGCTTTCACCAAATTTCTTCAAACTTTCCTTTGTTGCTTCAAAGTTCATAGGGACATAGGTATCTAATTGCTTAACCAATTTTTCAAATTCTGCTTTCACTTCTTCAAAATTTAACTTCTTCAATTGAGTCAACTTCCATGTCCCTTGATTCTTTAGAAAGTTTGACATATAGTTACTGAGCTATGTTTGAGTCATAGGCTTATTCCTTTTTGCTTTAGCTCTTTCCTCTGCAAAGTGTTTTCTTCTTTGATTTACCAACTCTACCATCCTTTTTGCATAATCTTCAACAGTAAGATCTTTTCTAGCACACTCGTCTTCAATTCTGAATTTGCTTCAATCTTGAGCTAATAGTATCCCAATCCTCTTTAGTATATGATTAAGCTTCAATACTGAAAACTTGAGCCTTCCTTTTTCTTTTGTCTCCTATTGTTAATTCATTGCCTCTTCAACATCCTTTGAGTATAAGTGAATCCAATATTGAACTTGTTTGGCTCCACTTCTTCCTTTGCCAAAGCTTTTTCTAAATGCATCATAATCGGATAGCTTCAGCAAAGTCTCTGCTTCTTCTTGAAGAATTTGTTTCTTTGTCTTTCTAGAAGCTATGGTCTTTCTTCTTAGAGCCACCTGTATTAATTTTTCATATGGCAGACTTAACTTCTTCAAATCCTAACCGAGTTGTTTATCCAGCCATTATTCTTTTCGAACCTCTTCCTTCTACTTGTTCTCTCTTTCCTTTGTCAATCTGAATTGTTCTTTTGAACTTTTGTTATGATTGCAGTGCTTCTAGAGTTGTTACAACTTGTTCCTCCCCTGAAGCATTGACAGTCTTTGAAGGAGTCTTTGAGGGAGTAATAAGCTCTTGTAACAAAGAAACCAGAGGATCTAAATCATGAAACTTCCTCCCCTGAGCCTCTGTTTCTTCCTCTTCAGAATCAGACAAAAGAACCCTCTTGGTCTTTCTCTTCAAAGCAACCTCCAAAGTCTTGACTCTTTCCACCAAAGTAAGGATAGCCTTCCCAAAGGTCTGTTTGGTTTCCTTGAGCTGCTTCTCCAAGTTATCAATCCTTGTCATTAACTGGGAAGTAGTAGCTTCTTGGCGAGGTGTAGGAGGTTGTTGGTCAGAGGATGGTTGTTCAAAGATATGTTCCATTGGTTCATGTGCAGGTGAAGGTGTAGGTGAGGGGGATGCATTGGTAGTTTCAGCAATAGGTGTAGGTGGTGCAGGTTGAGATAGAGGTGGAATAGTTGTGGCTTCAGATGGTATAGGTTGAGTTGTAGGTGGTGTTGGTGGTACCACACTAGATGATGGTTGAGGTTGAGTGACAGATGGAGCTTCTTGTCCTGCACTTGGATTAGCAATAGACAACATAGCAGGCAATAAAGGTCTTGGTACCCCTCTAAAACCCCTTTTCATATTCCCAAAAATCTTTTTGGTCAGGGTCACAGCCAGATAAGGGTGTTTGTTTTCCGTTTGAATATCCAAAATCAGTTGCAGAAAACGAGGATACATCAAAAACTTTGTTTTGCTTTTCAAGTTTGCCACCATGCCATCAAAAATTAGTTTTGAAAAATTATAAACTCTGCCAGTGGAAAGACAAATCAAAGCAGTAGCAATATTGCTACCAAATTGATCCCATCCACCACTTTTAGAGCTTATACAATGCAAAATATGGTGGACTAAAAATCTCCATTGGGGTGTGAAAAAGCTTTTCCAAAAGGTAAAAGATCCATCAGTAGGATACCCCATATGCCCCATCCCCTCAAAAATCTCATTGTTTGGCAACATTGTAATCCCTGAAGCATCTGCTAATTGAAGCTTATTTCTAATAGATGCCTCAGTGATTGTATACACAATGGTATCAATAGTTGCGTGTAATTCTAGAGTCCCATCAGCAAGAGTGTTGGCAGTAGCAGTCTGCCAAAACTGTTTGACTAGGGAATCATAGATAGTAGGATTAGTAGTTAAAGCATACCTGAGGTTGGAACCTCTTAGAAAATCCACTATCTCTGCAAACCCTGCACTTTCATCAGGCTTGCGCAAAAACCCCACTTGATTATGTTTGTCGCAGTATTTTAATTGAGCCATGAATCGAAAGTATAATAAAAGTTAGTGAACGTGAACTGAAAATTTACTGATTTAGTTATGGAGATGAGGTTGTAGATGTTGGTAACAAGACAATTGACTATATTCTTTATAAAAATAAAGAAGATTAATACTTTGCGAAAAGGAGATAGCAATAAACAGATAAGTATGAAAGAGAAATCAAACTTTATCTATATATAGCTTCTCTGTTAACGACAATAGCGCCGTAAAAATCTGTAAACGTTAACATTTAAACAATGTTTAAACAGCAAAAGTCAATTTTCCCGCAACCAGCACTAACATAACCTACCAGTATAAAAAGTTACCAGTATTAATATTGGCCTACCAGACTTAAGTCTGGTCAACCAGTATTAACAATATATTGTCAGAACTAACAATGAGCTTACCAGGATTAATTAGTAAACTACCAGAATTAATATTGACAATACCAGAATTAACTTTTGCACAACTTCAGTTCGACTTTAATCCATGCTCCAATCCTTCTTGCAATCCAAGTATATCCTGAACATGTTAAGCCACACACAAAACATACTACAAAACTATTCGAAAACACTATGCTACTAGTCTTTTGTATTCTAATAACTACTAGAATTAATATAACCTATCTAAATTACAAACTATACATTTAATCCTCCCCTTAAATGTAGCTATGGATTTATCATACCAATATTAACCACTAAGAAATTGAACCTTGGTCCATCAAAAGCTTTGGTCAATAGGTCAGCTACATTGAAGTCTGTGTGAATTTTCTCCACCCTAATGAGCTTCTTCTCATAAGAATCTCGTATAAAGTGGTGTCTGATCTCTATGTGCTTTGTCTTTGAGTGATACACCGGATTCTTCACAATGCAGATTGTGCTTTCATTATCAATGTGGATTTTGGTATTCATGAAATTGAAACCATAGTCCAGCATTTGATTTTGAATCCACAACACTTGTCCACAGCAACTTGCAGCAGCTACATATTCAGCTTCTGTTGTAGAGGTAGCCACTATGGTTTGTTTCTTGCATTGCCATGAAATTAATCTTCTTCCAAGAAATTGACAACCACCGGTTGTGGATTTCCTATCAAGATTTGCCCCAGCATAGTCACTATCTGAGTAAGCTTCCAGGTCAAAAGGTGATTCTCGAGGATACCATAAGCCCAAATTGGGTTTGCCCTTAAGGTACTTAAAGATTCTCTTCACAGCATTTAGATGTGAAGTCTTGGGAGTAACCTGAAAACGAGAACAAGCACATACTGCAAACATTATATCAGGCCTAGAGGCAGTTAAATACATGAGAGAACCTATCATGGATCTGTATAAGTGTACATCCACATCATCAGCTTCCTCATCTTTAGTCAACGCCATCTTGGTCTCCATTGGGGTTATTGCAGTTTTCACACTTGCAAGGTCAAACTTTTTCAGCATTTCTGCAACATACTTGTCTTGAGAAATGAAAAGTCCATCTGTCTTTTGTTTGACTTGCAATCCAAGGAAGAATATGAGTTCACCCATAGAACTCATTTGCAATCCTAGAGCATACCAAGCTCTAGGAGCTTGATGTAGTCCATATAAAGTATTGACAACCTTATAAACCTTCTTAGGATGATCAGGATATAATAAAACCAGGAGGTTGAGAAACATGCACCTCTTCATCTATAGTGCCATATAGAAATGCACTTTTTACATCCATTTGGTATACTATGAACCCCATAAATGAGGCACTCTAGGAGCTTGATGCAATCCATACAAAGCTTTGACCACCTTATAAACCTTCTTAGGGTGATCAGGATCAACAAAGCCAGGAGGTTGTGAGACATAAACCTCTTCATCTATAGTGCCAATATAGGCAAGGCACTTTTTACATCTATTATGGCCATATATCTATGAACCCCATAAATAGCAAAGGCTAAAAATAACCTATAGCTTTCCATTCTTGCCACAAAGGAGCAAAAACCTCACATAGTCAATACCCTCTTTCCTCTGGCTTTACCCTTGAGCCACCAATCTGCCCTTATTTCTGACAACTACGCCTTTTTCAGCTCTTTTTATTTCTAAGACCACATTTTGTACAAATTACCTTCCATTCCTTGAGGTAATCTACTAGAACCCATACATTGTTGCAATAGCTTAAACTGTAACAACCTCCTCTTAGCATGGCTTGAAACACCAACTGTCATCTTGTAGAGCTTTTAGAATCTTTTTAGGTTCCTCCTAGATAGAAAACAGGCAAAATAAACAATGCTGTCGATCTTTGTGATGTTTCTTTGCGCTACTCTTTTGGAAGATAGCTGATAAGTGCATGAGCTCCTGATTTTTTGTTCAACTTTGCTTCTAGTTTGCACACGGACTTAGGATCACCAAGTTTTGACTTTTGAGTGAATATTGTGAATCCTAAGAGTAGAAGTGGGACTGACTCGATTTTTTGTGGGGTAAAGCTGTTGAAGATCAGTTTACCACACTATAGAGCAAAGCCCTCTTCACCATTAGAAGCCTGATCAAAATATGCCTATCTCAGACTTTGATAAATTTCAAGCTCCGGCATAGCTGAAATCATCAGGATTAACTCCACCAGTATTAACTGGATCACTACCCAGAAATTTATTGAAGGAGTGCTAGTAGAGTTGTGTCCAGGTACTCGTTTAATAATTAATTTCTCTCAAGAGTATGTCTTATTGCAGGAAGTGTTTCCCTAAATGCTTTTGAGCGCTTTCTTCCAACTCTCTTTCTAAAAGCTAAAATCTCTAGGATTATGTCTAAGTGCTAGTAGAAGAAAGCCTCCTTCTCTTGTTAAGGTTCTGTCAAAATCTCCTCTTTCTTTGAATTTGTAGAAGACTCTTGTCCTCAACTTTTTCTGGAGTATTCTTTACAGCTGATGGCACAACAATAACGTTGTGCATCTCATATTTTTCCTCAGAACATTAGTATTTTGAAGTTTGTGAATACCTGCATCTGTTAGTTAATTTTGAAGTAACCTGCATGAGGTTAGCTAGATTCTCCAAAGATAATGGAATATAATTCAAGAATCAGTAAGATATCATTATCAACATCCATCGATACCCTACCCCTTTGACATTAGGTTCTGATATTCAAGAAAATTAACATGCAGATTTTACATCACGCTTTTGGTTACTAAATTATAAACCCTATAGGCTTTGCTATTTAGTGAGTAACCAACTAAGAAACCCTCATCAGATTTTTTATCAAACTTGCCAAGCACACTAAGAGTATCTAAAATAGTAACATGACACCCAAAAAGTCTTATGTAGCTAATAATTGGTTTTTGGCCAAACAAAAGCTCATAAGGAGTTTTGTTTTAAGGTTTAGTCACTCTTACCCTATTTAAAACATAGCAAGCAGTAGAGACTGCTTCTGCCCAAAAAGTAGTTGGTAAGAGTGAGTCTGCTAGCATTGTCCTGACAGCCTCAATTAGGGTCCTGTTCAATTCTTTTAGCAACTCCATTTTGTTGTGGAGTTCTGGCATTTGCTATATCTCTTGTTTTATTTCCCATTCCCACAAAACCCAAGCATCGTCTCTATTCTTAAATTAGGTGTCATTGTCAGATCTAATAAGTCTAAACCCTATGATTAAGCTAGTTTCATTCTGCCTATTGAAGTCGAAGAATGCACTATTTCATCCTTAGAGCAAAAAGAACTACCCAAACTAAATCTGGTAAAGAATCATCAGTAATTACAAGGCAATAACTTGCATGATTAATGCTTTTACAGAAGTAGGTCCAAAAGATCTTATGCAGGTGGTGTAATGGCGCAGTGATTAATCTTTCTAATATTAGCCTTGCAGGGGCCCGGTGTTGCTTTCTTTTATGACACAACACATGAGGTCATGTTTGAAAATCTTGAAGGTAGACCCTAAAGTGTTTTCCCTTCACAAGTTTGTTAGTTTTAAAATTTAAAATGACCTAACCTCCTGTGCCAACATGTTAGAAATTCATCAGATGTAGCCTTTAATGCAATCAAACAGGCAAAACCTTTTGCAGTTGTAGGTGTCTTCATATCAAAACTGTACATATTGTGATGTCTTATGTCAAAGGGACCTTTTTAGAGTATCTGATTTGCATCAGGCATCTTAAAGTTAGAAACACAACAAACATTCATTTTCATAAAAAATAAACCTTGTGCAGCTTAGCACATCTTTGTGATATTGAGAAAAGGTGAAAATGGCCTTATTCTTTTTACAAAAAGACACACAATCAAAATCTAAATTACTTACTACTTATTCTTCTGTTACCAGTTATGTAGCCTTTGCTACCTCCAAAGGTAACAGATTCCCCCATTGAATTCTCTCAAAATCCCTCCATTTGATCCTTATACCTGTCATGTCCCTGAACTCCACTATCAAATCTACCTCAATCTACCATGTTCTGGATGTGATTGATCCTGTACATGAAAAAGAAAATACGTTTTCTCTTAGGGACCCAGCCCTTATACAGGCTGGGTTCTGCCATTCTGTTAACCTTTGGTAATCACAGTTCTAATAAGGAGTTGTCCACTATTACAATTGGAGTTTTGGTCCTAGTGGGTCCTCCAATTATAACCTGCTGAGGGCTTATAAGACCCAGCAAGTTATAATTGGAGACCCCCTAGACCAAACCCAACTGTAATAGTGGACCAACTCGTATTAGAACTGTGATTACCAAAGGTACAGAAGGCAGACCCAGGCCTGTACAGGCCTGGGTCCCTAAGAGAAACTAATTTCTCTTTTTCATGTACAGGATCATCCACTCAAGAACATGGTAGATAGAGGTATATTTGATAGTGGATGTTCAGGGCACAGTGACAGGTAATAAGGATCAATCTGGAGATTTTGAAGAATTCAATGGGGATCTGTTTTACCTTTGGAGGTAGCAAAGCAACATAACTGGTAAAAGAATATAAGAGTTAGTAAGTTTAGATTTTGTGATAGTGTTCTTTTGTACAGAACTAAGCATTTTAACCTTTTCTCAATAGCACAAATATGTGATAAGCAGCACAATGATCTTTTTATACTGAAACTGAATGGTCTTGTTGTGGTCTTCTAACTTTAAAGATGCCTGAGGAAAATCAGATACTCCTAAAGGTCCCTAGACATCACAATATGTACAGTTTTGATATGAAGACACCTACAACTACAAAAGGTTTTGCCTGTTTGATTGCTAAAGCCACATCTGATGAATCTAACATGTGGCACAGGAGGTTAGGTCATATAAATTTTAAAAACCTAAACAAACTTGTGAAGGGAAACCTTGTAAGAGGTCTACCTTCCAAGGTTTTCATAAATGACCATACATGTGTTGCTTGTCATAAAGGAAAGCAACACAGGGCCTCCTGCAAGGCTAAATTAGAAAGATTAATCACTGAGCCATTACACACCTTGCATATGGATCTTTTTGGACCTACTTCTATAAAAAACATCAATCATGCAAGTTATTGCCTTGTAATTATTGATGATTGTACCAGATTTAGTTGGGTATTCTTTTTGGTCTCTAAGGATGAAACTAGTGGCATTCTTCAGAACTTCATTAGGCAGATTGAAAACCAGCTTAATCATAGGGTTAAGATTATTAGATCAGATAATGGCACTGAATTTAAGAATAGAGATATGCTTGAATTTTGTGGGAACAAGGTAATAAAACAAGAGTACAGAAATGCTAGAACTCTACAAAAAAATGAAGTTGCTGAAAGAATAAACATGACCCTAATTAAGGCTGCTAGGACAATGCTAGCAGACTCACTCTTACCAACTACTTTTTGGGCAGAAGCAGTCTCTACTGCTTGCTATGTTTTAAATAAGGTAAGAGTGACTAAACCTCAAAACAGAACTCCTTATGAGCTTTGTTTGCCAACAAACCGATTAGATTGCTACATAAGACCTATTGGGTGTCATATTACAATTTTAAATAAGCTTAGTGTGCTTGGCAAGTTTGATGGAAAATTTGATGATGGTTTCTTAGTTGGTGACTCACTAAATACAAAGCCTATAGGGTTTTAAATAATTTAGAACCAAAAGAGATAATAAATCTGATGTTATAATTTTCCTGAATATAAACCTAATGTCAAAGGGGTAGGTATAGATGATGTTTGAATATGGCCTATCTTACTGATTCTATAATTATATTCCTGTATCTTTGGAGAATCAAGCTAACTCCCCCACATGCAGGCACGTCAAAAGTAACTAGCAGTGCATGGTAATTCACTAACGTCCAAGACTAATGCCTCTGAGGAAAAATAGATGATGCAATGCTTTATTGTTGTGCCATCATCTGTAAAGAATACTCCAAAAAAGTGGGAACAAGGAAGTCGTCTACAAATTCAAAGAAAGAAGGGGAGAGGATTTTTGAACAGAACCTCAACAAGAGAAGGAGGATTCTTCTACTGGCACTTCAGAAGATAATCCTAAGATTCTTTCTTTTAGAAGAGAGTTGGAAGCAATCGCTCAAAAGCATTTAGGGACAGTACCTGAAAACAACTCTACCAGCACTCCTTTAGTTAATTCTGGTAGTGAACTAGTTAATACTGGTGAGCTTGATCTTAATGATTCAGCTATGCCAGAGCTCGAAATTTTTCACAAGTCTGAGATAGGAATTTTTGATATAAGCTTCTTGGTGTAAGAGGTGTGGTAACCTGACTTCAACACTTACCAACAAAAACGAAGTCAGTCCCACTCCTACTCTTTAGATTCACATATTCACCCCAAAAAGTCAAATACTTGGTGATCCTAAGTCAGCTGTGCAAACTAGAAGCAAAGTGCAGCAAAAATCAGGAGCTCATGCACTTATCAGCTATCTTCAAAAGCAGCAAAGAAACAATCACAAAGATCAACAGTATTGTTTGTTTGCCTGTTTTCTATCTCAAGAGGAACCTAAAAAGATTTCTGAAGCTCTACAAGATGACAGTTGGGTTCAAGCCATGCAAGAGGAGTTGTTACAGTTTAAGCTGCAAACATGTATGGTTCTTGTAGATCTACCTCAGAAGAAGGTAATTGGTACAAAATGGTTTCTATATGAAATCAAAGAGATGAAAAAAGGAGTAGATTTATTTTTCTTTTGTCAGAAATAAGGCCAGATTGGGTGGCTCAAGGGTACAAGCAGGAAGAGGGTATTGACTATGATGAGGTTTTTGCTCCTGTGGCAAGAATGGAAGCTATCATTTATTTTTAGCCTTTGCCTCATTTATGGGGTCATATTATATGAAATAGATGTAAATATGTGCCTTTCGATATGGGCACTATAGATGAAAGGTTTTATGTCTCACAACCTCCGCTTTGTTGCTCCTGATCACCATAAGAAGGTTTTATAAGGTGTCAATAGCTTTGGTATGGGATTGCATCAATCTCCTAAGCTTTGGTGGATGCTACTCTAATCACCATTTCTAGAGAGCAGGCTACAAGAGGGGTACAATGACAAGACGTTAATTTATTAAAAGGACAAAAGGAATATCAGCTGGATTAAGTGTATGTTGATGATATCCTTTTTGATCTACCAAAAAGTCTGGTGTGATGAGTTTGAAACCTAATGAAAAGGCAGATTTTTAGATGAGTTCTATGGTGAACTCATATTTTTCCTAGATATACAAGTTAAATAGACCATAGAAGGAATCCTTCATATCCTCAAGACAAGTATGTACTGAGATACTCAAGAAATTTGATCTTGTAACTGTGAAAACTGCAATAACCCCCATGGAGACCAAAGTGGCATTGACAAAAGATGAGAAGTTGTTGATGTGGATGTACACTTATATAGATCCATGATAGGTTTCTCTCATGTATTTAACTGCCGCTAGGCCTGATATAATGTTTCAGTATGTACTTGTTCTCAGTTTTCAGGTCACTCCTCAAAACTTCACATCTTAATGCTGTGAAGAGAATCTTAAGTACCTTAAGGGCAAACCTAAATTGGGCTTATGGGATCACCTAGAGAATCACCTGTTTGACCTGGAGCTTTCTATGATATAATATAGTGGGGGGCCAAACCTTGACAAGAAATCCACAACAGGGGTTTGTCAATTTCTTGGACAAAGACTTATCTCATGGCAATGCAAAAACAGACCAAGTGGCTACTCTACAACGAAGCATGAATTATTAGCTTTAAAATTCTGTGGCAAGTATTGTGGGTTCAAATCAACTGCTGGACTATGGTTTCATTTCAAGAATACCAAAATCCACATTGAAATGAAAGACGATTTCATTGTGAAGAAACCCATGTATCATTCCAAGAAACAGCACACAGAGAGACGCCACCAGTTATTATAAGAGAGTGTTATGAGAAAAGCTCATAAGGGGAAAAATTCACACTGACGTAATGTAGCCTGACACGATTGTGACAAAACCTTTTTGATGGACCATGGTTTAATTTTCTAGTGGTTAGTTATAGGTTTGATAAAGCCCATAGCGACGTTTTAGGACTTAGTTATATATTTGTATAATTCGGGTAGTTAGTTTATCGTAATTCGACTTAAGTAGTATTAATTCGGTAGTGAGTAGTATTAATTCTGGTAGTTTAGTTTTAAGTTAATTCTGGTTTTTTAACAACCTCCTGCAGTATTTTTTTTTTTTTCTTTGTTTTAGACGATTCTTGCAGGAATAGCAGGATTTCACATGATGTATGGAAGGTGTGGATAAGTCTTTGTTTTTGTAAGTTTTGCATAAATTCTTTAATTCTGGGTGAAAAAGAGTTACTTCAAGTTGAAACATACTTAATTCTGGTTGACCAACGTTAAGTCTGATAGTGTTAATTTTAATTCTGGTAGGTTACCATTAGTGCTGGTTGCGGGAAAAATTGTTTTTGGCTGTTTAAACACTGTTAAATGTTTCGTGCAAGGTTTATGTGGCTATTGCTTTAACAGAGATGGTATATATAGATAATGTTTGATTTCTCTTTCATACTTATCTTTTATTTACCCTCATACTCTTATCAAAGTAAAAAATCTTCTTTATCTTTACAAAGGATATATTTAATTTTCTTTTTACCAACATCTAGCACCTCACTCGTAACTAAACCCAGTAATTTTCAGTCCACATCACTACCTTTTATTGCACCTTTCAAATCATGCTCAATTAAAATACTGACAAACATATCAATGGGATTTTTTGCGCAAACCTGACTAAAGTGCAGGGTTTGCAGAGATAGTGGATTTTCTACGAGGTTTATCAGACGCTCATGGTATGCTTTAACTAATAATCCTACTATCCATGATATTGTCCCGTAGTCAACAGTTTTGGCAGACTGCTACGCCACAACCTTGCTGATGGGACTCTCGAGTTAAAAGTAACTTTGATACTATTGAAGTAATACAATCACTGAGGATCTATAGAAGTAACTTTCAATTAGCAATGCGTCAGGAATTACCATGTTGCCAAACAAGGAGATTTTTAAGGATGGGGCATATGGGTATCCGACATGATGGATCCTTTACCTTTTGGAAAAGCTTTTTCCCACCCCAAATGGATCTTCTTAGTCCACCATGATTACATTGTATGAGCGCTAAAAGTGGTGGATGGGATCATTTTGGTACAAGATTGCTATAAAAAATAATAAATATAAAAATAAACAAATATATTGGGGGGTCAATCCTTGATTTGTCCTTTCACTGGCAGAGTTTAATAATTTTTCAAATCTATGTTTGATGGCAGGTGGCTAACGTGAAAAGCAAAACCAAAGTTTTTGAGTAGCCTCTATTTTCTATTAAATGATTTTGGATATACAAACTGAAAACAAACACCCTTATCTGGCTGTGACCTTGACCAAAAAGATTTTTGGAAACATAAAAAGGGGTTTTAGAGGGGTACCAAGACCTTTGTTGCCTGCTATGTTGTCTATTGTTGATCCAAGTGCAGGACAAGAAGCTCCATCTGTCACTCAACCTCAACCATCATCTACTGTGGTACCACCAACACCGCCTACAACTCAACTTATACCATCTGAAGCCACAACTATTCCACCTCTATATCAACCTGCACCACCTACACCTATTGTTGAAACTACCACTGCATCCCCCTCACCTTCACCTTCACCTTTACCTGCCCATGAACCAATAGAGCATACCTTTGAACAACCATCAACTGACCAACAACCACCTACACCTAGACAAGAAGCTACTACTTCCTAGTTAATGACAAGGATTGGTGACTTGGAGAAGCAACTCAAGGAAACCAAACAGACCTTTGGGAAAGCTATCCTCACTTTGGTGGACAGAATAAAGACTTTAGAGGCTACTTTGAAGAGAAAGACCAAAAGGGTTATTTTGTCTGATTATGAGGAAGAAGAAACAAAGGCTCAAGGGAGGAAGACTCGTGATTTAGATCTTCTGGTTTCTTTGGTACAAGAGCTTGTTACTCCCTCAAAGACTGTCAATGGTTCAAGGGAGGAACAAGTTGAAGACATAAGCCCTACAACTCTAGAAGCTGCTGCAATCTTAACTAAAGTTCAAAAGATCAAGTCAGTTGACAAAGGAAAAAGATACAAGAGAAGGAAGATTTAAAAGAATTTGCTAGTAACTAGGTTAGGAACTTTGAAAAGTTAAGGTCTGCCTTTGAAGAAGTTAATACTGGTGGCATTGAAGTTCTTTTTGGTATTGAAAAGGTTAATGCTGGCAGTTTGGATGTTAATACTGGCATTGATCCAGTTACTACTGATAGCATAAGAGTCTCAATACCTTCTCCAGACAGAGGTAGAAGAGAAGGAAAGGCTCCTATGATAGAAGAAGAGACTCAAGCTTCTAGAAAAACAAAAGAACAAATTCTTCAAGAAAAAGCAGGACTTGCTAAAGCTATCAAATTATATGCTTTAGAAAAAGCTTTGAAAAAGGAAGAAGTGGCCAAACAAGTTCATTTGGATTCACTTATAGCTCAAAGGATGGCTGAAGAGGCAAGAATTTAACAGAGGAAAAAAAAGAAATGAAGGCTCAAGTTCAGTTTGAAGCTCAATCTTATACTAAAGAAAATTAGGATACTATTAGAGCAAAGCTTAAAGCAAATGCAGAATTGAAGGAGATTGTGCTTGGAAAGGATCTTACTGGTGAAGTTTATGCAAAAAGGATGGTAGAATTTGGTAAATCAAAGAATAAACACTTTTGCAGAGGAAAGAGCTAGAGGAAAAAAGGAATAAGCCAATGACTCAAACAACTCAGGAACTATATGGTCCAAACTTTCTAAAGAATCAGGGACATGAAGTTGACTCAATTAAAGAAGTTGAATTTTGAAAAGTGAAAGCAGAATGTGAAAAATTGGTTAAGTTATTGATACCTTTGTCCCTATGAACTTTGACGCAACAAAGGAAAGTTTGAAGGAGATTGGCGAAGGCTTCATACTAAAACTGCAAAGAAGCTAAAGTTTGATGAGAAGGTACTCAACCATCAGAGGATATGAATGAAGAAGACAAAGATGATAGCCTAACCAAAAAGACTGGTAGAGGAAAAACAGATAGCAAGGAAAGGATTCCATACAGACCATGATAGAGATGAATATGAAGATTCAGATGAAGCTAATGAAAAAGATGATTCTACTTCAGGTACTAAAATTCCAATTGATCCTGTTCCTATAACTACAAAATCACCTAGTATAGCAAAATTACCAAGATCATTAAGCAAGGAAGGAAAGGTGTATACCAGATTGTAAGGGAGAATGGAACTGATATGGTATACATAAGCTTTAGAGCAATGCTGACAGACATATTAAGAGATGATCTTACAGAGCTATACAGGATTGTCATGAAGAAACATGGTATGAATGAGCCAGAGGATGAATTTGAAAAGGTACTTTGGGAATACTTGAAGAACATGTTTGAAGAACCCTTAGTATCAGATTCAATTTGGAGGTTTGCCAGGTCCATAAAGGATATTTTGTTGGAAATACTAATGATGCCTGCAATACATTGTTTGAAATTGGAGTCTGCAATGTTATATGCTAATAGAAGAAAGGTATCCTTTGGCTGCATGAAAGTATGCAAAGCTATGTTGGACACGACACATCAAGGAGGAAAACCAGATAGGATTGGTTATAAATTTTGAAAATGATGGAGAAAGCAAGTTGTAGTTAAGAAACTAATAGAGATTGATGAGTAGAAACCTAGAATGGATATGATGAGAACACACTTGGTGGAGGTGCTATGCACAACACAACACATGGGTTATCAGTCCACCATTGCTAGTCTAAAGCAAATGGCATTGGTAAAAACTTCTTAACATCCGTGTGATAGGTTGACAATTTACAAAAAACTTATGGTGATCAATGCATCAAGTATTGCACTAAAGCATGGCTAGCCCCAAGAGAAAATGTATTTACTGGTAAAGGCTGATCAATCCAGTATAGCTATGATGCTTGCTAAAAATCTAATGGTAATTCAGCTTACCATGTTCATGTTTAAAGAAGTTAAAAGAGGGTTAACAATGTACCATGGTTTTTGAAACAAAACATTGGCTACTCCAAGTTAATGGCTAACTGGTAAAGAGACATCAAATCATTAAATTTCATGATTCCACCTCCGCACAGAGTTATCACACTTGGAAAGATGATAGAATAGTCCTGAAACTTTTGAATGGATGTACATATAGTCAATGTTGCTGAGATGATAATCAAGTGTTGCTGCATAGAGATAATTATAATACTTAGAAGACTAGATGTTGCAGAAGACAAGTTGTGATGATCTACAGAGTTGCATTTCAAGAATAATTCCAAGAATGCTATTAAGAACATCCTCAAGAAGCTTATCATGAAGATAATCAAAGAAACTTGAAGTTTATAAGTGAAGATCAAGTTAGGGGAGGATTGTTAGGAATTATTGTAAATAGACTTAAGTCTGGTAGTTATAGAGTTAAGTCTGGTAGACATAGTTAAGTCTGCCAGTACTAAGTTAAGTCTGGCAGAATAATAGTTAGTTCTGTTTTTGTCTAGTTAAGTATGTTCTACAGATAAGAATTATCTTAGAGATATAATAGGGAAGGATAAGCATTATCTTTCTACACGTTTTGTATAGCCTTCTAGGGTTTCCTTGCGTATAAAAGGAACCCTACGGCACAATGTTTAGTATCACATTGAAATAGAAATTAATAGCAAATAGCAAAATTAGTATTATATTGTGTTCTTCTTAATACTAGTGTTAAGATTCCGCATTAACACTTGGTATTCATAGTCAGTGTCTCTCACATAGTTGAGTTGGATTTATTTAAGTTACTATTATCGTACAAAGGCTATATAGATCCTAAACCAAGGACCTACATAAAGTTTTTAAAGTTTTTGGGCTCTTTCTTACTGGGCCATTAAGAAGTTTTTTGGCTCTTTCTTACTGGGCCATTAAGCCCAACAAATATAGGTGAGGCTAAAAAATCTCATATAACACTTATTTTAAGCATCATTTTTATCTCGAGCTAGTATCATTAGTGTATATAAGATCAAAACTAATACAAGTTAATCAACAAGACACTTTTCATATTTAATCCCCCTTAATGGGTAATTTGATACATGGATCGTACTCAATTTTTAAAACCATTTGTTTTGAAAATTAGAGCGACGTGGCTCTGATACCAATTGTGGAAATCGTAGAGGGGGGGTGAATACGTTTCCATTAAAAATCTTAAAATGTTTCGTATCAAATTACCGATCAAGCGTGATACAATATGATGAGTGTTCATACAAGTTATATACACATATTAATACATCGATTTACAACAATACAACCCAACACACAATATTCACATTTATTCAAGACATAATTAAGACTATATAATCAACACATCACACAATTGCAAGTATAAATATAAAGCGATAAATGCGAGTATAAATGTAAAGAGATAAGTGAAAGGAAATGCAAACCGGACACGATGATTTATAGTGGTTCGGTCACGAAGCACCTCTTCGCCCTACTCCACTCCCCGAGTACCCAACTCGAGAGTTTCTTCACTAGTCAACAAGCTCCCTTAAGGCGGAGAAAACCGTACACAACGTTGCTTATATCAATTTCCGACACTAAGCTAAATGTCGAGTTCTAATCTTAGCTAGAACCAATCTATCACAACACAACTTCACGACTTCACAACTTCACGACTACTTCACAACTTCACTACACAACTTAGCTTCACACCTTGATCACAACTACACAACTTCTTCACATCTTCACAACTTCACAACTTCTTCACACCTTCACAACTTCACAACTCCACACCTTCACAACTTCTCCTCACCACACTACTTATGTCACAACTATCTAACACTACTAGAAAGGATCACCAAGATCCAACTACAAAACACACCATGATCACCATGATCAAGCAATTATACAAGTTTGGAATACATGGACTCGATCTATGCATTGTGAATGTAAGACATGTCACGAATGCCCTAACTAGCCTACATAACTTCGTATCTTAATGATAACGAAAGTTCTTCTCTTGCACTTCAATGGATGGATGATTGGATCACATTTTAAACAAACTTATAATAAGTTAAGTGATCAAAGGAAAGGGTTTGAAAGGAGGTTTTAGATCTGAGAAAACTTTGTGCAAAGAGGTGAGAAAAATGTTGGGGAATAGTCCAGTATTTATAGGACAAAAAGGAGGAGCGGGGTCTATGGCCGGCCCCCTTAAATAGGGTGCCGGCCCCCTTAATTTTAAGGGGGCCGCCCATGTAATTAAGGGGGCCGCCCCTTATTCAGACGCTCCCTTTTTGTCCTATTCAGGGGAGGTGTTTACTGGACCATTTCTAGCCGTTTTAGGTCCGAAAATTTGAAATTCAAAATGTTTATTTTGAATAAAACATTTCTTATAAATACAAAAATGTTTTGTATATATTTTAAAAATGTTTGTCCCATTTTATAAATGTAAGGTTTGGAAAAATAAAAAATTTCTTTGATCATTCAACAAATTAAAGTTTGTTTGTTCATACCTTTAGTGATTTACGTCGGGTGCGAACTTAAATTTATTGTTGAAGAAAACTTGAGACGTCGAAAGATGTTGACGAATTGATGATTAGTGATTACGAGTAACTTAAGCACTTTACGTTATGTGTTATAAGTTGCATGTTTGTCATCACCAAAACATAAAGAGAATGTATAGATTAAATATCGCAATATTTCTACCAACAATCTCCCCCTTTTTGATGATGACAAAATATGTAAACTATAACTCATAGTAAAATGTATAAGTTACTTGTTTACACTTCTTCTCCCCCTTTTGTCGAAACAAAAAGGTGGACTCCAAGACGAGACTTTTACTACACTTCAACTCTTCAATCAAAGAGGCGAGCTTGCATCATCCTAAGTGAAGTCTTGATTCTATCAATCCCTTTTAAACAATGACATTCCTTGAACATTGACTCAAGCAGATCCATGGATCAAATTAGTTGCAAACTCTTAACCTACATCAATGGTTAGTTTCGCGCAAAAAATAATATAGGTATAAAAAACACAAAAAAATTGTGTAGATGTATTAAACGGTTGCAAACGTAATGGCTTGGACATTTGTAAATGCTCCCCATTGGTGTATGCTCCCCCTTGATTAATAAGACTCCTGGACCATGGTCGGCTCACATACCATGTGGTACGTTGTTTAAAGACCGGTAGTTTAAATAAGTTGCAATAATATATAATGTTAATAAAAACGCCAAATTCGACTCACGGGGTTATCTAAATAAAGCTTCGACTCTTGACACGTATTGAGTTGTTCTGATGAATAAAAAAAACCCTACATCAAGCAAAATTTGAACCTTAATGTGGACCTTATTCTCACCAATCGTCTCTTTAGGAAAGATTTTCAAACTAAATGTTGATACAAACCGGGTTACTTTATAAGAATAAGACTTGCAATTATTTTCACCAATAATAATAAATAAGACCTTTATGAGGATTTAGGAAATAAGGAGCGGAATAGTAGCTAGCATACACAATTAGCATTTTATTTGGTAGTGTAAGCATCATTAACTTGTATTTTAACAAATATTTGTATTAAAGCTTGGTTGTGGCAGGTGAAAAAAACAAGGAACGATGAATTTATCCTTTTAAGTGTTTCTTGTTCCAAAAAGTTATGATATGTATGAATGTTAATAATAAATGCATAAAAATGGTAAAACGGGGGGCTTTTCAAAACTAGTGATTTCTTAATCCCCTTAGATGAACACTTAGCTACTTTTCAAGGTAATTAGTCTAAGGGGGTTGAAATTTTTAGTTTTTCTAATGTGTGTAATAATACATGCACGAGGGACACGACAATAGTTTAGTATGGGAGATTTAGGTATGTGCTTAAATACACATACCGTTTACCTAATAAAACGATCCTAAATGACCTAAAATAGATGAAAAATACAGTGTATATGTGTGTTTTGGTTATTGTGCAGGTGGCAGTAATGATATCGATAAAAAGATAAAACAAGGCCAAGCCAACAAAACCTAGCAGAGGACGGAAAAGTGCAAGAGATCAAAGCCGAAGGCATATTTATTTTAGTGGGCCAACCCGTACCTATTTTAATAGAACGGGTCAGCCCATTAAGATCGATACTATTAAAACTTATAAGCCTAAACCCATTTACAAGTCCAAATCCCAAATCCTTTTACTAAGTCCAATCCTGGCCCAAAAATTAAAATAAAAGCCCAATCCCTTACCCGGTCAAACAAATAAAACGATTAGTCAAGAGTTACTGTTCATCCATCGTGTTTCCCTCCCTCATATTTAAAACAAGTTTACACATTGTAATACTTTACCATTCACCAACACACGCTCTCAGTCCTCAAGAAGCTAACATCCCCTTGACACGTCGACAAATTTATCCACGCTGACGGATCCAAGCCTTTACATGTCTAATAGTACGGTTAAAATTGATCCAAGGGTGTTTAATTGATGGATTGAAGATCAAGGCTAGGATTGAATGGATTGGGGAGCGTCTCAAGGTCTAGAAGACTCTTCTCATATCTATAAATAGAGAAGAAAGCACACAGTAGAGGGATATCTAGCTTAGGAGTAGGAGTAGTGTAGCTTACAGCTTATTTCTCCAGCTTATTGTCTTTTAATTACTGTAATTTACTTTTTAAAAGCCTTGTAATCATTTTCTTATTAATGAAATTTTAGTTTACTTTTAAATTGAATTATTTACTTTTACAAATTTCGTTTATGAAGTGTTAGATATAAGTTAATAAGCTCCAATAGCTCTCCCTTTCTCTTTAAGCTAGTTCTTATTGAGTTCAACTTTCTAAAAGCTAAACTGAATAAGCTTTTTACCTTGCATTACCTCAAAGTTCTGTTTTAAGCTTTTAGATGATACGCCAAATAATAATAGGCTATGGTTTGGATTCAGCTTATTGATACAAGCTGAATCCTAGAGCCTTAGGTTTCTTCATTGTAAGGTTAATGGATGCAGGTTATACATTTTCCTTTTATATACTTTCAAACTGCTTATTGGCTAAACTGCTCATTTCTGCTTATTTGCTTATTCACTGCTTATTTTTTGCTTAATGTTTCTTATTCATGCTTAGTTTGCCTAATTGTAAGCTTATCATGTTTAGTGATTAGCTTAGAAATTAGATTGAATGAAGAAAAGTATTAGAAGGTACTACTGTTCTATTATAGTTTAAATGCTTCTTGTTAGATATAGCTTATTAAAAGACTTATTTTCTAATGTTTTTTTGCTTAATTGTCATATACCAATCATTGTTCTTAATCTGTTTTTCCATTAACTAGGGGAGGGGATTTTTTAAGTTTTGTTATAGGCTAAAGTTTGATTCAATAAATTAAAGGTTGTTGGCACAAGCAGTCCTAACTTAAGTTAAGACTGCTTGTGCAGCTTTTGGTTTTTAAAACAAACTTCTTAAGCTCTAATTGAGTCTTATAAGTAGGTTTCATAAGCTTAAAGTTTGTTTAGTCAAGTTTTGAAGTTGGTTTTATCAAATACTCAGGTCTACCAGTTCATAGCATTTTTCTTTAGCTCATTTGATCAAGTTCCTAAAATTCAAACTTAGATTGTGGTTTTATGTTCAAAATAGATTGTAATAGCATAATCTAAATCTTTTTTTGTGAAGTAAGTTTACTTAGGAGTAGCCTTTTAATCAATTTGAGACCAAATCCATCAGTAGTAGCTATAAGCTGTTTTAAGCTTATTTCGTGGCTTATTCATTAAGCTGTGACATCAAGCTTATTTTTCCTAGGTTCTAATTAGTTCAAGCTATTTTCTGTATTTTTTCTAGAATTTTTATAATTAGTTTAGTATTTTTAAACATTTATTTTTATTAAAAACTTTAAAAAATCATAAAAAATAGAAAAATAATCAAAAAAATATAAATCTTTTTTAGAAAATTTTCTTTTATCATAAAGTTTCTAGGAAAATTAGTTTTGCCTTCGTAGGGTTTAATTTGCAAAATTTCGATTTTTAAAGAACGGGATTCGTTCCCGTTCTCATTTTTCGTGTTTTAAAGCTCATTTCAACTCCGTTTTTGTTCTAGTTTTCTTTAAACTTACTTTTTAGTCAATTAGAGTCCATTTAAAAAGAAAATTTTAATTTAGGTTTAATTTTAGAAATTTAGGGTTTTTGACCACCGTTTAGGGTTCCCGTTTTGCGTTTTTAGTTAAAGTTTAATTTCCCGTTATTCGTTTTCGTGCTTAATTGTTATCATTTGCTTATTTTAATTTGTAGAAGTAAAAAATCAAATCAATCTTTGTTTTCAATTCAAATCATTGTCCGAACATCAAACGTGGTTTCAATTTCACAAATCGTTGGGGAATAACGACCCGGGAATCATACTTCCCGGTTAATATACGTATTATATTATATATATTTGTGAAGATTTTCCTTTTTACCTTTGTCCTCAAGGGTAATTTGGTAATTTTCTATCATATTATATATTTTATTATTACGTGTGTTGGTTTACTACGAATCAGTGAACACTAATCTGAGCCTCATGAGGTCGTCAGACCTTTAGTAGGGGTTTCCCGTTGGATTAGTTTCCCCTATTAAGTGACAGCCTCCAGTGATATCCCCGCATCAAGCTATTACTTAATGGGGACATCTAGTCTCACGGGAAACCTTTAACCGGAAATTAGCGCGTATGTGAAAATGTGCCTTTTTTAATATGATGCACACTAGGAACGTATTTCATGCGGCTTCCCGTTCAAGTTTGGTGTATTATCAGTTGTTCCTATTAACTCATAGCATTTGGCAAGAACCTCATTTAACGCTCTTAGTTAATGGGAGAAGCTGGTCCTACAGGAGCCGTGTACAGGAAGTTAGCACGTTATGTTGAATTGGTGTGAAAGCAATAAACGTAAGACCCACGACATTATATAATTGTTTGTATTTGTAAACACTAATCATCAATGTCTGTAAAGATTTAACTAGTGATGCACAAGGCAGATCCTGTTCAGTATGCTTGGTTCCCCAAACAGAAATAATTTTCCTACCATTATGTGCAAGGGCAATCCACAGCAAGATATGAAGATAAAGAGTGATTGGACAGTGGATGGCTCTAGGCACCATGACAGGAAACAGATCCTATCTTAAAATTATGAAAGGAAGTTGATGGAGGATTTGTTTCCTTTGGAGTAATTCAAGGAGGAAAATTACGGGAAAGGTAAAATAAGAACTGGTAAATTGGATTTTAAAGATATGTATGTTGTAAAGGAACTAAAGTTTAACCTCTTCAGTGTCTCACAAATGTGTGACAAGAAGAATAATGTTTTTTTTATTGATACTGAATGTGTTGTTCTGTCTCCATACTTTAAGGTAACCGATGAAAGTCATGTTTTGCTTAAAGTTCCTAGAAAGGATAACATGTACAATGTTGATTTAAAGAATGTTATTCCTCAAGGAGGTCTAACTTGTCTCTTTGCAAAAGCCACACCAGATGAATCTAATCTTTGGCATAGGAGGCTTGGACATGTAAATTTCAAAATAATGAATAAACTAGTAAGGGGAAACCTTGTAAGAGGTTTACCTTCAAAAAGTTTTGAAATTAATCAAACCTGTGTTGCTTGTTAGAAGGGAAAGCAACACGAAGCTTCTTGTAAGACCAAAACAGTCAGTTCAATTAGCCAACCATTACAAATGTTGCACATGGATTTGTTTGGCCCAACATTTGTAAAGAGTTTAATGAAAAAGATGTATTGCCTAGTTGTCACAGATGATTTTAGTAGGTTTAGTTGGGTTTTCTTTTTAGCAACTAAGGATGAAACTAGTGAAATCCTTAAAACATTCATAACAGGCATACAAATCTAATAGACCTTAGGGTGAAAGTGATTAGATGTGACAATGGGACTGAATTCAAGAATAGGGTCATGAATCAGTTCTGTGAATAAACGGGTATTAAGAGGGAATTTTAGAAGGGGCTTTAGGAAGGTGATTTTGGGGATGTGGGTGTTTGTGTTGGGGTATTGCTAGAACTCCACAATAAAATGGAGTAGCAGAAAGGAAAAATAGGACACTAATAGAGGCTGCTAGGACTATGCTAGCTGATTCAAAATTACCAACAACTTTCTGGGCTGAAGCAGTTAATACTGCTTGTTATGTCCAAAATAGGGGGTCGTTTTGTGGTTTGGTGGTTGTTTGGTGTTTGTTTCCCCCCCTTGTTATCAAGCTCAAAACAAGACCTTATGAATTTTACTAGGTGAAAATCTCCTTAACGTTTCATAAGACTTTTAGGTGTTGTTACAATCCTTAACTATCATAGATCACCTAGGTAATTTGATGGAAGGTGATGAAGGATTCTTTATTAGGGATACTATACCAATTAGAAAAGCATTCAGAGTATTCAGCATTAGTACTAGGAAGTAGAAGGAACCTGCATGTTCAATTTAGTAAGAATACACATAATATTGCATGAAGTGGACCAAATTGGCTTTTTGATATAGACGTACTAACAAAATCTATGAACTATAAGCCAGTTTTTATAGGGAATCAATCTAATGGTAGTACAGGTACAAAAAATTGAAAATGAGATAACGCTAGAATGGAGACAATATTGTCAAGATTACATACTGCTACCACTTTCCATTCAAAGAATTAATCATTCTCTTCTAGTTTAAAGGATTTCTTGATGTGGAATTCCCCCAAAATAACCATCAGGGGAGGAGGAAAAGAAGGGGATGTTGAAGATAGGGAATGAAGATGTGGAGGTTCCAGGTACGAGGATCCAAGAGTTAAATCAAGAAAAAAAGGTGCTAGTGTAACAACACTAACATCTAGTAATATGTTAGTCTAATGTTAATTGTTGTGGCATAGAGATTAATGTGTTGATGAAAATATAGTCTATGGATGTGATGATGATCCAAATATGCCTGAATTGGAAGAAATTGTCTATTCAGATGATGATGAAGATGTTGGTGCAGAGGCTGACATAAAGAATTTGGATACACATATCTGTCAGTCTATTCTCAACTCCGAATTCACAAAGATCATCCAGTTGAACAAATTATTAGAGATTTAAATTTCAGCACCTCAAACCAGAAAGATGACAAAGAGTGTGATTTGACATAAAGCTATGTTTAGTTCAGTGCAGTAGAGGACCAACCATAAAGACTTTTAGAATTGTCTGTTTGCATGTTTCTTATCACAAAAAGAGCCCAAGAAGGTAATTCAAGCATTAAAAGATCCAAGCTGGATAGAAGCTATGCAAGAGGAGCTTCTACAGTTCAAGTTACAATAGGTTTGGACCTTGGTGAAGTTACCTAATGAAAAAAGAGCTATTGGATAAATGGGTTTTCACGAAACAAGAGGATTGAATGAGGCTTGTGATTTAAAAATAAGCAAGAATTGGTTCACAGGTTACACACAATGAGGTTTTTGCTCTGTTGCCAGTTTTGAAAGCATTAGGTATTTTTGCTATGCCTATTTAAAGCCTTTGTGGTCTATCAGATGGAGGTCAGAGTACTTTCTTTATGGTAAGATTAAAAAGGAAGTCTATGTGTGTCAACCACCTGGTTTTGAAGATCCAGACTTCCCTGGCAGAGTATACAAAGTAGAAAAGGCACTTTATGGATTACATCAAGCTCCCAGAGCTTGGTATGAAACCTTGTCAACTTATTTGTTGGGCAATGGGTTTCAGAGAGGAAAGATAGACAAGACTTTGTTTATCAAAATGGATAAATGTGATATTTCGTTAGTTCAAGTATATGTTAAATAATTTTTGGGTTACAAGGAAGAAGATGTGTATGAGTTTGAGAAAAATGATGCATGGAGAAGATCCAGATGAGTTCTATGAGGAGCGATCAATTTTTCTTAGGTTGCAAGTGGAGCAGAAGGGAAGATGGGATTTTTCATTAGTCAAGACAAGTATGTGAATGTGATGTTTGACAAGTTTTTGATTTTAGTGATGTCAAGATAGCAAGAAATATGGAATCAAAAGGCTTTGCTCAAAGATGCAGATGGTGAAGATGTAGATAAACATTTATATAGATCAGTGATTGGTTTATTGATGTATCTAACTTCTTCAAGCCCTGATATTATGTTTTCAGTATGTGCTTGTGCAAGATTTTAAGTCAATCCTAAAAGTTCACATCTTCATGCTGTGAAAAGGATCTTTAGTATATTAAAAGTACCTAATTGGGCCTTTGGTATCCCAAGGATTCACCTTTTGATTTGGTGGCATATATGACAGGGAGATATATAGTGGCAAGCTTTAGATAGGAAGTCCAAAAACAGAGGTTGTCAATCTAGGGTGTAGATTGATTTCATGCAATGCAAATGCAGACTGTGGTTGCTTATTCACAACTAAAGCTGGGTATTATAGCTGCTTCCAATTGTATAGAAATGTCGCTTTGGATCAAAATCAATTGTTGGATCTGGATTATAACTTTATGTCTAGACTAAGATTCATCTGATAATGGAGAGTACTATTTGATAGATGAAAAACCCTGTTTTTCACTCAAAGACAAAGACATAGGATTAGGCATCACTTTATCAGAGATTTCTAATGAGAAGAAGCTTCTTCAAATGATCAAGTACACAACAGATCAAGTATGTTGCAGATTTTGCTCACAAAAGCATTTGATGTTAGCAGATTTCAATCTGATTGCAAGTATTGGAATGCTTAACCTCTAAAGTATTGATTAAGGGGAGGTTAACTGTGTTAATGTGTAGCGGATTATACACAAATGATGATTGGAATGGAATGCAAAAGCTGCTAAGGATGGAAATTAGAGTAAGTACTTGTAACTTAAAAGTTTCTGATGTTAAGTATAATTAGTGCTGCTAGTTATACTTAATACTGCTGAGTTAATATTGTTAGTTATACTTACTACTGCTGGTATAACTAATATTGTGAGAATTAAGAGAGTTGGTAAGAATAAAAATAGAAAGAGAGATGTGTGAAAATAAAAACAGATAGAGTAAATTAGTGAGAAAAAGAATTGAGAGATATAGTGAGCTGAAAAATAGAAAGAGAGATGTGTGAAAATAAAAACAGATAGAGTGAATTGGTGAGAAAAAGAATTGAGAGATATAGTGAGCTGAAAAATAGAAAGAGAGATGTGTGAAATCAAAAACAGACAGAGAGAATTATGAGCTAAAAGAATTGAGAGAAATCAAAAACAGACAGAGAGAATTGTGAGTAAAAAGAATTGAGAGAAATCAAAAACAGACAGAGAAATTTTTGTGAGCTAAAATGTTAATTTGATGATGGAAAAGCTGATTAGTATGGAATTAGAGTTAATACTGGTGATTCAAAGTTAATGCTGCTAGGCATAAACTTACTGCTGCTTGGGTAAGTTAATGCTGCTAGGCATATACTTACTACTGCTGGGGAAGGTTAATGCTGCTAGGCATAAACTTACTACTGCTGTTGAAAGTTAATGCTGTTAGGCATAAACTTACAACTGCTGGTGAACGTTAATGCTGTTGAGGGTATTTTCATAAATACTTCGATTAAGGGTTTCAATCACTCATTCAATCAATTTTAATCTTTCATATACTCTCTAATCATAAACCCTAACTCAATTTCATCATTCTTTATCAAAACCCAACACAATGTCGGATCTAAAGTTTGCTGATACTCATAATTTAGTTGTGTTTTTGGAGAAACCCACTGAAAGTGAAGGGTTTGAGGAGATAGTTGATTTTCTGAATGCAAACCCTATCAAATATGCTTTAACCGTCAATCCTACAATCTATTGTTCATGTGTTAAACAGTTCTGGGATACTGTCAAACCAAAAACGGTTAATGGGGAAGTACAATTGCAAGCCCCTGTGGATAAGAAGAAGGTGATTATAACTGAATCCACAATAAGGAGAGATCTTCAACTGGAAGATGCTAATGGTGTTGATTGTCTGCCAAATGCTGCAATTTTTGAACAGCTTACACTCATGGGGTATGAAAAACTTTCTCAAAAGCTTACATTTTACAAGGCATTCTTTTCTCCTCAATGGAAGTTTTTAATTCATACAATTTTGCAATGCCTAAGTGCTAAGACTACTGCATGGAACGAATTTAGTAGCACCATGGCCTCTGCAATAATTTGCTTAGCCACAAACCAAAATTTTAACTTTTCCAATTATATCTTTAATTATATGGTGAAGAATGCTGATAGTATGGTAAAATTCTAGATGTATCCAAGATTCGTACAAGTATTTATGAATAAACAAGTTGGGGATATGTCACATCATAAAATGATTTATGTTACCCCCTCACATACTAAGAAGAATCTTCTAACTTTTAAGCCAAAAATGTATTGCGCAAACCAATTTCTATCTTAAATGTATGTAGAACGTAATGATGGTGTAGTAATGATTTTTCATACCTTGAGAGGCCCGATGTTATTCAGCAGAGATGCTAACTTTATTGATGTTAGAGGAGAAGAGTGTACCTGTTAAGGGAAGATAGTTTCTTGTTTACTAAGACTTTCTTATTTCAATGTTTATATACTTGAAAAATCAAAGAACATAAGAGAATGAATTTTGAAATTAGATATTCATATTGTATATACAGTTAGAGAAATAAGCACCTCCTAATGACTTTAAAAAGCGGCTGGTGATCTTCCTCCACGTAGATCCCATATATGTATAACTCCGCTTTTGCTAGCACCGTATACACACTGATATATACATGGGAGGTAAGATTCATAAAATCGATTGGAAAAGGTTATGTTTGACAAATTTCATCACTTGCCACGTAAGATTCTAAAAATAATATGAGAACATGGATAAAGCATTATATACATAAATCCTGTGTATGTTATAATTACTTACTTGATTCGCATTAAGCTGGATGTTGATGAGACCGATATGTGCATTAGTTGTAAGCCATGTCTGTGGAAAATAACCCGCTCTCCTGTCCCAGAGGCTTATTATTCCATATGTATCAGACGCAATTACCCTAAAATAAATCATCAAAAATACCATTACATATATAATTCAAAAGGATCACATAAATAATGCATACATTATGAGAAAAGTAGGGCTACATTGTATAAACCTGATCTCAATTCGGTCAGAATCACAAATACCTCAATTTACAAAAACAAATTAATCACATCATGTAAGCGCCCTTTTCATACCTAAACAATTAAGCTACCTTCTCATGTAAGCTCCCTGGTGATACCTAAACAATTAAAAACACATAATCATGAATCAACAAAACCCCTAAAATATTATTTTGGTCCAAATGTAGATAAACAAAAAAAAAGCCTAATTTAATATTCCAAATTAATACTAAACTAATTACACATGTTATTCTTCTTCCCCATCTTGTCTCACAACCTGAAAAACGCGAAGCCGGTTGTTTTTTCACACAACCTGAAAATCAATAGATTAGAGCTTAACAATATTATCTTTTAATTTTTACATGTTGTGATCTTGTTAGACAGTGGTGGTGATTGAATATGCTCGCCCATCTTACTTGTGGTCGAAGTTATTTGTAGCAGTGGTGGTGACCAATTAAACAACCATATCATTAACACTGAACATTAAATCTTTGGGATTTGGGAGACTTTTGGTTTTTTGTGGGGTTGTGAGGTTATAACGGCATGAACTTTTCATAGGTGAGTCTTTACATATAACATATAGAATTGAATGTTATAACATATAGAATTGAATGTTAAATCACTAGGATAATAGATTTTCATTGAAGGTTCAACAATTATGAGTCTCTGAATTACACTGCAGGAAGGAAGTCGATGAGTTGAGAGCATTTAAAGATACAGCCCCATTAAATTAAGGGGCTGAATCTTTTAGTATAATAGATAGATCACAAGAGTTAAAATAACAAGTCAAATTTTATTTTCTAATATATTCACATTTATAAATATAAATGTTATTGCATTGAAGTAGAGTGCTTTTGTTACTTTTAATTGTCTAATGAAAACAACTTTGATACCTTTATCCATATACGACCCGATCCGACTCGGCTTGTTTTGAGTTAACAAAAAAATAAAATTGCTCGATGCCGCCGGTGATCAAATTTCTTGGGTCCGTCACTGACAAGATTGACATTCTGAATGGTATGCAACTTCAGTTTATTGTCTTCAGTTTGGTCAGCAATTTCAGATTATCTCAGAATTCGTTTTGATGGTGTGACAACTTTAGTGTTTGGGTCATTGTGGGGTAGGGGTTTAATTTGTTTTGGTTGTTTGGCTTTATTGATCTCTGGGTCCGTTTGTTTGGTGGGTTTTGAAAGGGAAACTTGACTTTAAGATTAAAACTTGTTGTTTGGTACATTTTGTAAAGAAAAAAGGTGGACATCAAGCCCTCCGACACCAACCCCAAATAAAAGATGGGTTTAGCTAGTTTTGAGTGGGTCTCATTATATATGTGTCTATACATTTTAGAATTTAATATGAAATAGTGATTTTAATTCACATTTTATTATATAAAATAATTATTTTTGTGGGTTCTATTTCTCTTAAAATAAATTCAAATCCTATCTTAAATTCAAATCCTATACCAAATCCAAATCTTAATCATAAACCCATCTACGAACCAAACGGGCCCTGAATTTATATTCCTTTTGCTTTAGCATAAAGGTTGTTTGGTTTAGTTGTATGTAATTTTAGTTTCAATATTGCTGTAGTTTCTTTTATGTTCTTGTTTTGGGTTCCTTGTCTCTTTAATCATATTGTTGTAGTTTCTTTATAGTTGTCAATCCAAAAAACTTTTACATCCTCAATGTTTATATGTGACAATGCGTTGTAAAAAAAATTGGATATGTAGTTCATATACGTGAAGTAAAAATGAATATTTATAATTATTGTAGACAATTGCTAATATCTAAAAAGTTTAGGTGCAGTTACAAACTTAATTTAGTTAATAATTGCCTTCCAAAATAAACAATCAAATTGGTTTGGATAATAAGTTTAAAACTCCTTTGGTTTGGGAAATACTTTTTAAAATCCTCATGGTCTAGTAAAAAACTATAAAATACAATGTTGTCTTGAGTTTCAATCTAAGGATTAAAATTTTCGAATGTCTCAAAATAATTGTATTCGTTTCAGCTAATAAAAAAAATGTTTTTCTATTATGTGCCCCGGGGGCACATGTTAAGGTGGGGACATCAGGCTGTGTGTCACAGCATGATTGGCCAGCAGTTATTTGTGGGGCCTGATAATGATTAATAACAATAACTGTTGACCAATCAGGCTGTGACACACAGCCTGTGTCCCCACCTTAACATGTGCCATTGGGGCACATGTTAGAAAAACCCATAAAAAAAAGTTTAGTGAGTAAAAATGTTATTGATTGTTTGAAGAGTAAAGTATTTCTAGTTTTTCTAAACTTTATTTTTTGTCCAATGACAATAAATTTTAAAAACACAGAGATTAATAGCTAATTAATTATTGATTTCATTTTAATCGCATAGTCAAAGCCTCTTTTATAATAAACTTCTGAATATAAAAACAACTAGTTTAATATCCTGCGTATCTGCGCTAGGTAAAAGTCATAATTTTTCAAATAAGGAATAGCTTTTTTCTACCTTACGCAGTTAGAAAAAAAAATGGAGCTTTTTATTACATCTTTCTAGTGAGGTTGTGACTGCTAGTAAAGATTGATCTTTGATGTGGTATAGGAAATGTAGTCAAGTAGCATTGTCCTTTCTTTGTTGAGGAAAGCGTATTATAACTTACATGATGATCAGGGACGAAGCCAGCGGGGGGCTG
>BQNB010032805.1:0-52859 GCA_026074375.1 Tanacetum coccineum
GTTTTATTATTTTTATAGTTTTTAATTAGTTTAAATTTTAGAAAAATCATATCTTTTAATCTAAAAAGCCAAAAATAGTTATTTCTTTTTCTAAAATCTTCTTTTTACTTATTTTACTTAGGAAAAATATAATTTCAATTATTTTTATTTTTTATTTTTTAGGATTTAATTAACATTAAATAGTTTTAATTAATAAAAAAATTCAAAAATAATCTAAAAAAATATTTTTAATTTTCTTAAAATTTTCTTTTTTCCTAATTTAGGTGTAGAAAATTAGTTTGCATTTTTAAGGGTTAAAATTAGTTTACTTGCTTATTTGTCGTGTTTTAATTGTTTCCCGTATTAGTTTAATTGCTTAATTGTTTTTTTAATTGTCCATTTTAATTGTTGCTTTGGATTATCAAATCATCCATTTGCTTATTCAAATCATAATCCGAACTTAAACAAGGATTCAATTTCACTAGTCATTGGGAAAACGACCCGGGCGATCATATTTGCCCGGTTTAATATACGTATTATATATTATATTATATATATTTTTGAGAGTGAAAATTTCCTTAGGGAATTTTCTTAATTGCTCTTTTGAAATATTATTTTATAGTATATTTTATTGTGTATAAAACTTCCACATCAAGTTTTTGGCGCCGTTGCCGGTGACTAGTGTTTAAGATTCCTACGTTTTGTGTTTGTTGATTTGGTTTGAAGATCCTTTCACCCTCGAAAGTTTCATTATTGTTTTATAATTCAAAAAATCAAAAAAAAAATCATAAAATAAAAAAAAAAGTAAAAAATATTTTCCTTTTCTTTTTAGTATAAGTAAAAGATAAAAAAAATATAGAAAAATCAAAAATATAAAAAAGATCTTTCTTTTTAAATTAAAGAAATAAAAGTCACAATTTGGTAAAAATACCAAAATATAACATTCTCAACGGAGGTGTTATCATAATCAATTCCGGTGAACTTGTTGGTTCCCAAATCGAACTAAAGATTTAACACTTGCCATTTGTGTCTCTACGAAGTACGGCTCACCTTGAAAAACAATTTTCAAGAGCTACCGTGAAGTAGTTGATTATTTGGTTTAAGTCTCTTTCGTGTAACCGTTAAAATTCATTGTTAAAAAAAAATTAGTGTAAAAGTTTTGCTTTTTGATTTTTAGTTTTTCTTTTTATGCGCACTCGTTCGCAATCTCGAAGACGTCGACAACAACAAACTCTTCCGGTTGTTGTTGAAAATTTTGATTTAGAAGAACCAATTGTCGATCAAAACATTGTTCCAATGGCCGACAATCGTACCATGGCCCAAATGTTACAAGCACCCATCGAGGGGTATGAAGATGCTATAGTTGTTCCACCGATTAATGCTAACAATTTCGAGCTTAAACAACCTTTAATCAATCTTGTGCAAAGTAATAAGTTTACGGGTAGACAAGACCCTCACAATCACCTTTGATTTTTTAATTAAGTTGTACTTCAACGTTTAGACATCCCGAAGTTCTCGATCCTTGATAAAGGCTTTTGCTTTATCCTTTTTCTCTAGACGGTTGAAGCCCGAGAGATTGGTTAGACAAGGATCCTCTAGATCATTCTCACTTGGACGACCTTGTTTCAAAATCATTAAACAATTTTTCCCACCTTCAAAAACCACGTTACTATTCGGAATGAGATCATTACTTTTTACAAAAACCAAACGAAACCTTCAATGAAGCTGGGAAAGTTTTTTAAGGACTCCTTCGTCAATTGTCCTCACATGGCTTTCTCGGAACTACACCAAACTCGATACTTTTTACAATTCTTTGAATTCCAACGATCAAGATGCCTTAGATTCCGCTGCGGGTGACAATTTTCTAGATAAGATGCCTTGTGATGGTTTAGCCCATAATCGAAAGTAAATCAAAAGTTGCGTTACAATCAAGAAAGAAGTCGTCCATTTGATTCATGAGCAATACGATGCTCCATCTATCTACTTCTTCACCTTTCCGATTAATTCCTTTCGTAGATTAAACAAATGGCCGCCGCCTTACTTAAGGAACAAAATGTATATTAGGAATGAGCCGTTTAGAGAAAAGCGATTAGTGAAAAGAATGATACGACTCATGCACCGTTCAAAGCAGTTGAGGAGTTTGTGTCACTGTGGTTTCAAACCCTAATTTTCAACCAATTGTCGTCATATGGAACGATTTTCCCGTTTTTCAAGATAATATTCAACAATTTCAACAAACCGCAGCCGTTGGCAATTTTGTTCAAAGGAATCCTTCTAATTTGGCAAACCAAATGAAACCACCAGGTTTCAATCAACCAAATGTTCAAAACAACCAAAATCGTTATCAAGGGAACAATTTCAATTCAAATCAAAACCGTAGAGGAAATTTCAACCATCAAAACAATCAAAGTCAAGTTTTTCAACACCGGTTTATCAAGTTCCACCATATCAGGCTCTTACGCCCCAAATCCAAGGTGTTTCGAAAATGGATTTTGAAAACTACGTCAAGGCAAACGATGCAGTGTTGAAGAATGTTCAAAATCAAGGTCAAAATTTGCAAAATCAAATGGCTAATGTCACGAGTTTGTTGACAAGTCTTTGTAATAATTTCAAAAATTCAGCTTCTACCTCGAATTCAGGAACTCTACCAAGTCAAACCATGACTAACCCTCATCAACAAATTAATGCTATCACCACAAGGAGAGGTAAGACTTTGGAAGAACCTTCGATTCCTCTTGTTCCTACACCTGATGTTTCTATTCCTTCAAAAGAACCCGAACAAAACCCGGAGACGTCAACGGAAAAAGTGCAAAATCCACATTTGGAAAATACCGCACATGTCCCACCTCCAGGGGAAGAAGATTCCATTTTCATTGAAATCCCAAAACCAAAAGCAAAGGAAACCGTTAATCTTGATCCTAATTCTCCAAATCCTAATTCGTATCAATCTAAACTTCCATACCCCGAGAGGATGAAAGTGAGAGAGAACGATAAACCGAGTGCTCAACATAGCCGGTTCTTGAAGATGTTCAAGCAACTCCGTTTAGAGATTGGGTTGAAAGAGGCTCTTGTCGAAATGCCAAAGTTCAACAAATGGTTAAGCTTGTTGCTAAGGAACAAAGAGAAGCTCGAGGAGATCGCCATCATGACCGTAAATGCTGAATGTTCTGCTATCATTATGAACAAAGTCCCCGTGATATAAAGCTCAGAAGATCGGGAAAAATTTCTTTTATCCCAATGTGCTTTAAAGACCAATAGGACTAGTGCTTTAGCAAATTCAGGAGCTAGCATTAATCTTTTACCTCATTCTATCTACAAGAAACTTGAGCTTGAAGCATTGACTCCTACTCGAATGACACTCGAGCTTGCCAATCGTTCCATTACTCACCCGATGGGCATAGCCGAGGATGTTGTAGTTAGAGTTGATGGTTTCACTTTTCTTGCGGATTTTGTGGTGGTTAATTTTGAGCCAGATCCAAGAGTATCTATTATTCTAGGAAGACCCTTCCTTCGCACCGCAAAAGCTTTAATTGATTTGTATGAGGAAAAATTGACTTTGAGAGTAGGAAAAGAAGAACTTGTTTATTATGCCGATAAATTTGAGAAAAACAAGGAAAAGAATTTTGTTCATGCCATTTCTATCATCGATTTTTCAAAAAACGATCCGTTTAGTGGCAGTACCACTAATACTCTTCTTCCTAGTTCTTCTCCGATGAAGACTAGTGAAAATTTAGATAAGTTCGCCGATGAACTTGCTCCTCTTGATTCGTTACCACCGGGTAATGATGACTCGACTCTTAAGAAGGATTTTCATGGAGTAAATTTTCAAGTTTACTCAAATCCTCTTTTCGAATTCGATGATAATTTCAAATCTAGCAATGTGAATCCTCTCTTTGAAAAAAATTCGATTCTACCGGGAATTGATCTTACCCTCCCTCCCACCTTTGAAGTTTCAAGTAGCAATCCTACTTCCCCTACTCTCACCGGAGAGAAGGTTTGTTCATGGAAAACGCCAATGTTTTTCTCGTTGGTCCGATTTGTGTGGAAAATGATGACTCGAATTGCGATAAGGAAAAAGATAATTTGTCTTTTGGCAATTTACTTACATCAAAAACCAAAACCTCTTTCTCGTCCTCAAGAAGGTGACGAAATCAAAGACAAAGAAGATGAAGATTCACGTGAGATTCCATTTAATACCATTATCATGCCAATAAGAATCACTTTTGATAATCTGATTGATTTTAATGATCATTTCTCCAAACCAAAGGATTTTAAAAAGGACTTAACCGTTTTATTTGATTCCTCCGAATCAAGTATTTTACCACTTCCTTTGTTAGATTCCGACTCGCCTTTCACTGCGGAGTTGTCGGCTAGTGTTACCTTGAATTCTCTCGGAAACGAGGACAAAGTATTCAAACCAGGTATACTAGTTTATCATGCCATTCATGATAAAAATCTTGTAACATTGGAGGAGAATTTAAAAGAGAACATTTCCTCCGGGACTCTTTTAGTTTTCAAAGAATCGTCATTTCTTCTGCCTCCGCCAGAACCACCAGATAAATGTTTAAATTTTGAGCCCATTTTGATTATGCAGAATGTTATGCTTAATGATGATTTCTACCAAAGCAATGTTGAAAATATCAATTCCTTTACATTAATCATTTGTATTTATCTTCCATATTTAACTTACACCAAAGAATCACCTTTGATTTTTTCCTTTAGGAGTGAGAATTTTGTTTTTGACCCTAGAAAAATCACGTTTCATAAGCCAGTGGTATGTTCAATGAAAGTTTTCTATTTGCTCTCCCTAAGGACAACTAAATTCAGGGATCGAGTCGAGCTTGCGACTCGGTTACCAAAAACAAGCCGCTTCGTGGGAGTTCACCCCATGCTTATCCTTTCTATTTTCTTTCTATCTAATGTGTTGTGTTGAGAGAGGCTTGTACTTTTTCCGATTTCTCGATGTTTGTTGCTTGTTTGTTGTGATTTTTGTAGGATCGAACCAACAAATTCTTTGAAGTCTCTCGTGTCCGGTTAATTTATCCCATTCTGCTCGAGCGTCTCATCCTTTGTGTGAAATTAGTTTGGGGAAATCCGATATCCTTTCATCATTATTGATTAACTTTTATCTTTGCATACTTCATAAACGGCTTAGATTTTCGTAAAGACCCGACTTTAAACATTGAGGACAATGTTTCGTTTAATTTGGGGAAGGGAATCTATCGATTTGATGTTGCTTGCTTATTGTTTTGTTCTCACGTACCCGTATTCCCACAAAAATAGCAAAAAATTTAAAATTTTAAGTTCTTAATTGTCATACAAAGTTAAAAATAAAATAAAATAATAATAATAATAATAAAAAATAAAAGAATGACACGAATGTAGGTTTTCCGTTGGTAAGAATAAGAAGTAATTTTTGACCTGATCGTACGTGTAGAGTTCTAGCTTTCTCCCTTAACAATTAATGATGATAGTTTGTGCTAGTCTCATGTAGACTTTAAACATGCTAGACTTGAATCATTAGTAAATGAAGACTTGTGCTAATCTCAAGTAGATTTTAAATATGCCGAGTTGGATTTTATATAGGCTAAGTGTTCGCGAATTTCTTTCTTAGAAATTTTAAATTGCGAAGAATAAGAAATGATAGGGTTATTTATAAGTCATGACATTAAACGTAGAATAGTTGGATTTCTTTTAAGCTCATATGTATTAATTGTGGCTTTTTCTCTCATTAAGCTTGTTTCACCCCTATATAAATGTTTAATAAATAAAGTTGTATGGTTTTTTGGTTAATAATTAGCTAATAGATGTTTTCTTTAGTTCCTTTGTGATTAGGATGAGTACACATCAGGAATACTTAATTTGGCATATTATATGTATCATATAAAGAAATATTTTGCTTATTCCTTAAAGAGCCTTAGGGTATATGGGATAAGTAGAATTCAATAATAATCCGAGACTGATAAAAGTTTGCTGCATCTTGCCGGCTCACAACCGATGTTACAGCCTTCTAAAAGGTCGAGGAAGTTACCGAAGTCGAAATATGTTTGCTACATCTTGTCGGAGGCGTGGCCGATGTTGTAGCCTTCTAAAGGACTGAGGTATAATAATGTTGCTTAATTTTTGTCTTAATTTGTGCCTTAAAGAGCCTAAGGGTATATGGTGCAAATAAGATTGGTCTATTCATGTCTTAAAGAGCCTTCGGGTATATGACATGAATGGTGCCTTGCTTAAGTAGCCTAATAAAAGCCAAATTTTGGTTGCCTCGATGTGGACTTTAATCTTGATAACATTTGATCTTTTGAAAAGGGCTAGGAGCTAATTATTGCGTTTTTAACCGTTACGCTTTATTTTTGGAATTAATAAATATCGAAACAAGTCTTAAAGAGCCTTCGGGTATATGACTTAAGTAAAATCCTGAGATACAAAAGTAGGATTTGCGGGAGGAAAAGTAAGTACACAATTAATATTTATGAGTAGTGTTAGTGTCATGACTTGTAATTAACAATGATCTTGTTTTTAAGCTTAGCATGGGAAAAGTGAAAAATCGAGGATGATGAAGTTATCTTTTAGACACTTAATTGTGCTTTTTATTCGATGATCCTAAAAGTTACCAATGAGGTAATGAAAACAATACATTATGTCAACACAAATAAATTGTAGTTAGGTAGTTAATTATCAAGAAAAATCATAAAAAGAGAAAAATCTTTGAAAATGGGAAATCGGGTGTTTTATAACTTGTGATCTCTTATCTCTCTCAACAAAAATCTTTGCTACTTTTCAAAGGTTTAGTTTGGGGAATTTTTAAGGTATTTGGTTATAAGGCATGTGATATTGCGTGAGGACACACAATCGTTTAGTTTGGGGAATTTTGATAAGTGTAGAATACACATATCCGTTTATACCTAAAATAACCCAATTAAACCCAAAACAGACCAAAAATGGCAAAAATGTGCTTGTATTTGTGTTTTGTGTGTGCAGGTACGGATATATCAAAAATCACAAGAAAACAGTCAAAAACGGGCAAGCACGGACATAAGAAATCAGAAGAGTACAAAAGAGTGATCAAAGCCAAAGCCAGAAAAGTCAAGCCTCAGTCAAAATCAGCCAAGAAAAGTCAAAGTCAGTCAAAGATGGTCAAACTAAGTCAAACACAAAAGGACAAATCCTCAAAATGTTTCACTTTGGTCCCTCAACTCTCACAAAAGTCCAAAAATGTCCCCTCCTCCCTTATTGGGCCCAGGAAAGCCTTAATGGCCTCTAAACTAGGAAACCCTATCCGGGATCCCAGAAAAAAAAAAGGGGCCCCCCCCCCCCCCCCCCCCCCAAAATTTTTTTAGCCATAAGCCATTAATAGCCCACATCCTTTATAATAAACCACAATGGTAAACTCAGCAAATTTCGAAAGTTATTTATAACTAGAAAATGGAGAAAAGAAAGTAAGGGGCGAATTGTGTCAACTCTCCAAAGTTCAAACTGATTTACCCTAATTCAGTAAAGAAAAGGCGTTTAAATCCAAACACTATTCACCGATCGTCCGCATTACCCACGAGACAAATCAAGGGCTATTCACAATTGAAGGTTTCAAATAAGTAATTCAAGGGATCATAACAATGATGTCAGGGTCATACACATCAAAAAGCTCTGATTGGTCCACACCTACTATGAGGAATTCCACGTTAGATGTGAGGAAGCACAAGTGAATGACATTTACACTAGATTATCTCACAAAACAAAGCACAATCTGTCACATCAAGTAATGACAGCTTGCAATCCCTTGAGTGTCCCACACTTGATCCAACGACTTACAATAGCTCCTCCAATGATTGGGAAATGAATGGCAGAGATTGAAGGATTGAAGAGCAAGGCAAGAGGCTAGAATCTTCCCTAGCTGGCTATAAATAGAGCCTTCACCTCCCACATACACACTATCTATATTTTTGGGTAGTTTTTAGTCTAGCTTAATTTCGTGATTTTCTAAATGTAATTGTTTCTTTAAGTATTTTGTAATCAACCTTTTTAAATGTAATCAGTTACTTTCATTAATGAAATTTAGTTTAAGTAATTCATAAGCTCTCTTTTCTTTATATTCAAAAAGCTCTCTTAATTAGCCAAATTGTCCCAATAAGCAAATAAGCTCATTTTAAGCTCTTTCAGTCTATAAGCTGAAATAGAGCTTATTTTAATTCAGTATTAATCTTACCTAAACCTTAAATCAGTTTAACTTACAATTATCATGGACCTTATTGGATATGAGCTTTTTGGAAGGGGATCTTAACTTGGAAGAGATCCCAAGGACTTATACCCTAGCTTATTAATAAGCTAGGGAGCTTGTAGCTGCCATTATTGGTCCTCTTGTTTAGCTAGAGGTGCATTATAAGTTTTCCTTTAATTCCTTGCTTTCAATATTAGTTTAATAGCTTTCTAAATCTTAGATCTGTTTATTTGCTTATTAAATTTGCTTATTAGTGCTTATTTGTGTTTTATCTAGCTTATATATCTTATTAGTTAATCTGTTTTTGTTATTCATAGCTTTAGATCTTTAGTTGTTCATTTCTGTCCTAAAATCCTTAAAAAAACCAAAAATAAAGTAAACTAGTTTAAATCTTAGATTATTGCTTATTTAATTGTTCACTCATGTTAATTAAGTTAGTTTTAAGCTATTAAGCATCTGGTCAATAAGTTTTCATCATTAGATTTCATTTTACAAGCTTCTCTCAAATCTGTCATTTCTTTAAGGAGTGTTTGGTTTAGTGTACTTTGACCTCAAAAAGTCAAAGAGAGTTGTGTTATTTCTGATTTCCAGTTTCATTTTCATTTTAAACTAATAGAAAAGCAGTTTTTAAGAGTTAGAGTTCAAACTTTCAAAAGGTATGGCTTAATTTAGGTGTTCCTGCACCAGGGTACTTTTTGCTTTGATCTTAGATTGCTAATTTTGATCCTAGCCTTATAAGGCTTGGTTAGTGTTTGATTTATGTTCTAACACTCAACTTGAGTGTGTTTAGTGCAGGCTTTACCCTTAGAAACCTTCACTCTTGGTTTGCACTTGTGGCAAAGTGCACGCAGAACTGAACTTAAATTAGTACTGTGTCACAAATAGCCTAGTTTTTAGTTAAGTAAAAGTACGATTTAGGCTCTTAAATTCAAGTAGGATTAAGTTTAGGTATAGCTTAATATAGATTAGGTCTTTAAATTCACTTTCTAGATTATATCACTACTTTTTTTGCTGTCAAAAGCTCTAAAAAAGCCAAAAACAGTACTAGGAATTTTTAGGATTTTAATTGTTAATTTAGCTTATGATGCAAGATTTTACAACATAAAAAGATAAGATTATAAGTAGTTTTTTTAAAAAGTCCTAAAGTTTAAGTCAGTTAAGCTTTTTAAGGTTTTTTAGCTTAATTGGATTTGCACCTTAAAGTGTCCTTGCTAAGTTAGCATTTTCTTTCATTTTCTAGTGCTTTAAGGTGTTCCAGCTTTTATTTCTTTTCCATTTTAGATTAAGCATAAACATCATAAGCTAATAGAACTTCTTATTTTATCAGGTTGAATTAATTTTGAATCTTTTAGTAGTCTTATTTCTAAAACTAAGGGATAAGACCTCCTTATCAGAGGTCAGTTTAAAATAAGCTTCTTATTGAGCTTATTGTATTTTCAGCCCAAGTATCTTTTAATAAATTTTGTCCCCCCTAGTTTTCCGTTTACAACTTGCTCTTTAAAGTTTTAGTGATAACACTTTTAAAAATTGACTATAATTGGCCTTTGGTTTTTTTCGGGTTATGGACCTCCGTGACCATTCTTGTAAATTTTCTGTTTTAATTGTTTCATAGTTAATCCTTGCCGGTTAACTGTTTAGCCCCGTTAGCCCTTAAGTCTTTTACACAGCTAGTCCCTAAGTTAGTTATTAATTAGTTTTAATTAATAATTATGGTTAGGTTTTAATTAGTAAAATTAATCTTTGTATAAAAAGATAAAAATTAGGCTTTTATTTTTAGAAAATTTCTGCACATTTTCTTTATTTAGTGTAATTTTTATAAAATTTTTAGGACTTTATTTTTAATAGTTTTACTATTTTTATAGTTTTTAATTAGTTTAAATTTTATAAAAATCATATCTTTTAATCTAAAAAGCCAAAAATAGTAATTTCTTTTTCTAAAATTTTCTTTTATCCTAATTTAGGTTTAGAATTCTAGTTTACATTTTTAGGGATTAAAATTAGTTTACTTGCTTATTTGTCACATTATATTTGTTTCCCGTAATCAAAAATATCGTTGCTTTATTCAAATCATAATCCGGACTTAAACGAGGATTCAATTTCACTAGTCGTTGAGGAAACGACCCGGGTGAACATATTTACCCGGTTTAATATACGATTATATATTTATATTATATATTTTTGAGTGTGAATTTTCTTAAGGATATTCTAATTGCTCTTGTGAATATTATTTTATAGTATATATTATTGTGTATATAAACTTTACCAACCAGTCTCGTGTGCATACACATGATCAGGATGGTCTATGAAGCTCTTGAATTAGTCGCCTGACTCAATCCTATCAAGAGACCCAAGCCTCTCGGGAAAGCTCGGCCTCCTCCCCCACCATCCATATTGTCTCACTATAGAGTCATCTTAGTCCCCTAATAAGTAAATCACCGCGCTGCAGTCCATACGACTCGCCGTGATATACGAGACCTACTATCCAGATCATAGCCTTTAGTAAAGCATAGCAAGTCCTGATTATCATTGCTCATGATCTCAGCAAGCTTTTGTGACCCTAGTAATTGGACCTCTCCCATGGACAAAGGTGCTTATCTCAGGAACCGCTCTGTCGGATCTACCCAAGTATCCCTAATACCGTACCCGACATCCCTAATCCCCTGTCGCCTCTCTTCAGCATCTACCGTGCTGACAAACCCATAATCTATCCCCCGACCTCTGGTAGGTCTAGCAGTAGAACTCTCTCCAATCTCATATCGGGAGCCTAGAGTAGACAAACACAACCCACTTGCAGTGGCTGCTTAGACTCGGGAATCTCGTCCCTATGGTCAACAGGTGATGGTATGTATAGAGATGGTGGTAGTGGTAGTAGTGGAGGTGATGGTAATGCGATTATAACTATGTCAATGAGAGCCTGAGTGGATGCTATCCTGAGTGACTGATTTGGGTGGACACCCAGAAGATGGTATAAAGGGTGATGACACAGGTGGTGGTGATACATGTTGCAGGTAGGGAAGTACACTAGCAAGCGCTCTCTTGCAGAGTGTGGAGATATGAGACAGGTGGTGATGGTAATGGGGTAGTCATGGCCAGAAGTCTCTCAACCTCTACCTCTGGTGGAAGGGATATGGAAGTCTAAGGCCGGACGGTAATCCTAGCCCTAATAGTAATGTCATAAGAGTGAGTGGTGATATAACAGGCTCATGTTCCTCAGGTGGAAAACAGCTCATCCAATAAAAGTACAACAATAGCAGAGTCAGCCGGAGCTAAGTGCTCATCCTCCTCATCATCCTCATCCTCGTCAGCGTCATCCCTAGATGAATCGTCGTTATCATCATCTCCATCATCTCCACGTCCATGAGATAGTCCAGACCGGACCATCCTCTGTCTCATCGTCCTCATACTCCTCTGGATCCTCCTCGAGATCCGACTCAGTAACATATCCAGGCGACTCAGTAGTAGGTGAATCAACAGGAGGTAATGGCTGCTCCTCAGCTGGAAACTCATGCTCATCCTCCAATGGTATATACTCAGGGTATATAGGCTCTGACACATAGTCAGGATCCTGTGTCTGTATGAACATAGGCTCACGCTCATCCTCATCTTGAGGAACTGGCTGTGTCTGTGGATCCTCTGGGCCTGGTATGTAATTCGGTGATGATGGGGCTACTGGCTGTATCAGGAGTCTGTCATATCCTAATACGATGACCCGTGGAATACCTCCCTCAGATATCTCCTCCTCATTGGCTCCCAAAAGGCTCTGCCGGGCTCAGATTCTGTGTAGACAGAAGTGTATGTGATAGCTGATGAAGCACGAAGGACATGACTGCTGCAAAAGCAAAAATAAACTTATATAATATACTTATAGGGAAAAATTTGGTATGATATGTCTGTAAGCTTAAATTATAAAAGTCTTATAGTAATATACGTAATATCATTTTATATTACACGATATCGATCATGTAAGCACTTATACCACTACAATGCCTAAAACAATTCATGACATGTAAGCACATAAATTTGATGCAACAAGTAATGTGTGTATGTCCCATACAAACCCCGTTTGTAAATCAAGTGTTTAAAAATGGTTATAGTCCAGACAAGACTTTTGACCTGGTTCTCTATAACCTTGGCTCTGATACCAATCTGTAACACCCTCAAATCTTGGGTCGCAGTGGGAATGTTTTAATATCTGAGGGCGTTACATTTACGGATCAATAGCACAAGATATGAGAACGACCACTAAATGTGTCGTTGAAAAAGATACATTGGATTAACAAAATACTTGTTTGTTACATAAGCTCATGGCTTCAAATTGTTCAACAATATAAATAAAGATTCCGGTTTATAACAATTGTCCCCAAAATGTAATAAGACCCTAAATCTTAAATGTTGACTCTTCAATTATTGACTTCCAATGTAGCACCGCACCACGTGCCTATTGACCTGAAAAACATTCTTAAAACGTCAACATAAAGTTGTGAATTCATAGTTTATGTAAATCAATCATAAGGACTGAAAGATTTCCAAGTGTATGATTGAGCAACACATGCTAACAACAAAAATGTAATTACGATTTCCTAAGATCATGACACCGAAGCTCGACATATAGAAAGCAAAAATATATTTTGGCCACAGTGTCAGTGAATGATGTGCTAACCCCGCAACATCCCAAATTCGACATGGTATGCGTTCGTTCCCGGTGATAGCTAGTCACCCGAATGGGGATTGTCAATCCCTAATAGATCTATTCATAACATTCGCGCCCACATAATGTAATTCCCAATCACATCTATGCAATTAACAGTTCATGTATCCATGGACATAATGGTTATGGTAACTTAAGGCAAACACGAAATCATGGTTTTAAAATGTACACATGCCGTCCAAGTTTGTAAACAAGCATGTTCCTTCACCCAAGGATGTAAATCATTTAAATAACATTAAAACATGGGGCTATGAACTCACCTTAGAAGGTAGTCCTCTGATTGATATTATATAATTTTTTGAGAGTGAATTTTCCTTAGGGAATTTTCTTAATTGCTCTTGTGGAATTATTATTTTGATAGTATATAATTATGTTTATAATAAACCTTTACACCAGGTCACGTGTGTCATACCCATGATCACTGATGGATCTTAAGCCTTGCAGAGTCGCCTGAACTCATCCAATCAAGTGAGCCCAAGCCTCTCGTGAAGCATAGGCCTCCTCCTCCACCATCCATGTCTCCTGGAGAGTCATCTTATCCCCCATAAGTAGATCGACCCGCTGCGAGTCCATATCGACTCGCTATGATATACAAGACCTACTATCCTGAGCATCCTTTAGTAAAGCATACAAGTCCTGTGTATCAGCTCAGTGGAGCTCAGCAAGCTTTAGTGACCAGTATTTACCTCTCCCCATGGTCAAGGTGCTATCACAGGAACTGCCTCTGTCGATTCTACCCAAATATCCTCTAATACCTGTACCCGACATCCACATCCCCTGTCGCCTGTCATCAGGCATCTACCCGGCTGACAAACCCAATAATCTTATCCCGACCTACTGGTAGTCTAGCAGTAAACTCTACTCCAATCTCATATCGTGAAGCCAAGAGTAGACAAACACCACCTCTTGCGAGGTGGCTGGGAGGTTGCTCAGACTCGGGAATGTCATCCCTACGGTCAACAGGTGGTGGTATATATAGAGATAGTGGTAGTGGTGGTGATGGTAATGCGGCAATTACTGCATTAATAAGAGCCTGAGTGAATGCTATCCTGAGTGTCTAGATTTGGGTTGGACACCTAGATGATGGTAGTAAAGGTGGTGAATGTGCAGGTTGGGCTATGTACCTAGCAAAGCGCTCTCCTGCAGAGGGTGGTGATAGTGAGAGAGGTGGTGATGGTGATGGAGTAATCATGGTCAGAAGTCTCTCAACCTCTTCCTCTGGTGGAAGGGATATGGAAGTCTGGGGCCGGACGGTAACCCTAGCCCCAATAGTAATGTCAGTAGAGGGTGGTGGTATAACAGGCTCTGTTCCCTCAGGAGGGAAAACAGGCTCATCAACAGGTGCAACAATAGTAGAGTTGACTGGAGCTATGTGCTCCTCCTCCTCGTCCTCGTCCTCATCATCCTCATCCTCATCATTGGCGTCATCCCTAGATGAATCTCCGTCATCATCATCTCCATTATCTCCCCCGTCTATAGGATAGTCGACCAGACCATCCTCTGTCTCATCATCCTCGTACTCCTCTGGATCCTCCTCGGGATCCGACTCAGTAACATGTCTAGGTGACTCAGCAGTAGGTGAATCAACAGGAGGTAATGGCTGCTCCTCAGCCGAAAACTCGTGCTCATCCTCGTCCTGAGGAATTGACAGTGTCTATGGGTCCTCTGGGCTTGGTATGTAATCTAGTGATGGTGGGGCTACTGGCTGTATCGGGAGTCCGTCGTATCCTAATACGATGACCCGTGGAATGCCTCCCTCAGATACCGTCAGGTGACGGTGGGGCTTCTGGCTGTATAAGGAGTCCTGTCAATATCCTAATACGAATGACCCATTGATTGCCTTCCCACAGATATCTCCTCATCATCGACTCCCTAGAAGGCTCTGTCAGGCTCAGAGTCGGTGTAGACAGAAGTGTAGGTAACCGCAGATGATGCAGAAGACATGACTACTGCAAAAAGCAAAAATAACTTATATAAGTATTACTTATAAGAGAGATCGGTATGATATGACTATAAGTTTTAATTATAAGAGTGGTCTCTATGTTATATCTATAAGACTCTTATAGTACTATACGTAATATAATTTATATTTTGTATGTCCTATCATGTAAGCAATTAGTAATTAATAATGCTAAACATTGTGTATCATGTAAGCCTATATCCTAGATGCAAACAAGAAATGTTTGTATATCCAGTGCAAATCCATTGTGAAATTAGTATTTGAAATATGGTTATTGTCTAGACAAAAACTTTTGACCCTGGTACTCTATAACCTTGGTTCTAGATAACAATCTGTAACACCCCACAATATGGGTTAGCAACAGAATATAATGTATATCCTGAGGGCGTTACTTCATAGATCAATAGCACAAGATATGAGAACGACCACTAAACGTGTCGTTTGAAAAAGATACATTGGATTAACAAAATACTTGTTTGTTACATAAGCTCATGGCTTCAAATTGTTCAACAGTATAAATAAAGATTTCGGTTTATAACAATTGTCCCCAAAATGTAATAAGACCCCAAATCTTTGATATGACTCTTCAATTATTGACTTCTAATGTATCACTGCATCTCGTGCCTTATTGACCTGAGAAAACATGCTTAAAACGTCAACATAAAGTTGGTGTGATCTGTTTTCATAGGTTTATGTTAAATCAATAGTACGACCGCAAGATGTTCAAATGTATGATTTAAGCAACAATTGCAACATCATTAAAAAGTAACTATGGTTTCCTAAGCTCATGACACTGAAGCTCGACATGTTGAGGAAATGCTATAAATTGCCATAAATGACCGTTGAATGATGTTTCAAACCACAAACATCCAATCCGACTGGTATACGTTTGTTGTCCGGCAAACCCGACACAGTGAGCCGCATACTCACCCAAAACTGGGGGATGTCAATCCCAAATTTGATTCTTATTTATAAACATTCGCGCTTCAAAATCCAGTAAATTGAAGTTCATGATAATGGGGCTCAGAGGGTTATCGCTACTTAGGCAAACACGTTAATCATAGTATAAAATGTACACTGTTTATTTGCGTTCCATTTGTTAAAACAAAGCATGTTCTCACCCCAAAGATGTAAATCATTTAAATAATTGTAAAACATGGGGCTATGAACTCACCTTAGTAAATAGTCCTCTGGAAATGATAATATATATCCAAGTATGAAATCACACCGTCAGATACCTAAGTAAATACGGCCAGTCTTAGTCTACAAGTTTAGGCTAAAGACTCAAGGTATAAACTACAATAATTTGTTAGTTTATATATACTGTTATCACTTGTGTGGTGGTGCACATATTTTACGTTTTTGAAATTACTTGATGGCTCTTGGGAATGTATTCGACTTCATACGCTCCAGTATATGTATAACCGTTAATAATTATCTATATTTATTAAATCGTAGGTTTACTTGTATATCGTCCGAATATAATTCGTCCGGTTCGCTAATGTTTATAAAATCACCTTTGTTTATAAAATCCCCTTAGGTTTTTCCATAATTACAAAACGGCCCCTAAGTTTAATAAATATATACTATTTATATTTTTAAACCATTAAGTTTCAAAGTTTACACATTTAGTCCTCCAACTTCCCAATAATTATACCTTTAGTGCTTATGTCCTCAAACAGTCCTTTAAGTTTCCAGAGTTGTCAAAACAGCCCCTGGAATTATAGGAAACAGTTTTTGACAGTTTTGACCCCTCTAGTTTGTAATTTACACTTTTAGTCCCTTATCTTTGCAAAAATCGCATTTTAAGTCCATTTAAGTTCTAACAAGTGCGCAAAGCCTAAACTATTTTGGGCTGTATAAATAAGCGGGGGGGGGGGGGTGGTAGGATGAGCTTATTTAAGCTTATTGGGGACCATTAGGGCCCATCAAGTATTAATGTCCTTATAAGATTTTAAAGGTACTAAAGCACTTGTTAAGCTTATTTAAGCTACACAAATCAATTTGGCTTATAAATAAGCTCGGATGAGCTTATTGGGCTCGTTGGCCCAACAACCTTTACTGAATGTTAGCAAAAGGTCTATTAGGGTTTCCCTATTGATTTCAACTTATTTTCCATATTCAATAAACTCATTTGAGTCTGTTTAAGTTGTTCTTAAATGTGGGCTTATTCAATAAGTCGTTAAACTCGCAAATGGGCTTATTAGGCTCAATAGGAACCCAAATAGTGTTCTAAACGGTTTGGCTTGGTCCATTAAGGTCCATTAGTTATTCCTAAGTCCATTGAGCCCATCAAAACTGTATAAGTTCACCAATAAGCTGTTTAAGCTTATTGTGAGCTTATTGGCTCGCATTGGACTGACAAATGGGCTAACAAGTCCATTATGGGTTCGGCTAGGTTCTCTAATTAGTATTAGGGTCCATATATGTTTCAACTAAGTTTGTATGACTCTCAATAAGCTCATAGAGCTTATAATTAAGTTGTGGCTCCCTAGGTGGGCTTATTGGGCCTGTTGGGCTTTGATCGTGGCTAAAGGCCCATTAGGGGTTTAGTTTGAGTATGTATATCGTACTATGAGTTCACTAGATTTCTAGGTCAATCAATAAGCTCGAATGAGCTTATTATTAAGCTGTGGCTCCACTGTTGGGCTTGTTGGGCTGGTTGGGACCGGGCCGTATACACTTGAGTATTTTACAAGCCCATCGTGGCCCATTGCTTCTCCTAGCAACTTACATAATTATTTACGAAAGGCATAGATGGCAAAAAATGTCATGTTTTAGCTTATTACACGTCGTATCTTACATGCAGTGTTTACAAATGTGAGTAGTTTTCCCAAAGCCATACGTGTATGGTTCCACAACGACAAGTTTACGTGTTGTTTTCATTAAAATCGTGTATAAGGTATACGTATACATCGAGGTCCAAGTTTTTATATAAACAAAAGGTTTAAAGCCTTTGCTTGTTAATAATCCCATAGGTTACGCGTTTCCTTGCACACTTTCACCACACAAGTCGTTATACGTAATGGTATTGCGTATAACTCGCACGTTTCTTATTTAACATGCGTGAAATTACCCTAGTACATCATGTATATACATACGTGACGTATAATCTAGATAACAAGGAAAAACATGAATAATACAATTGCCATAGGTTCGAATGTGACTTACAAGTGGTCCTAGAGTTTTGTTCTCGAGCGTGTGTGCGAAATGAAGCTACCCACGTATGAGACACGACCCAAAATAATAACCCAAGCTTCAAAGCTTAATGTATACTCAAACCCTAGCTCGTGTAAACCCGTGCGTGTGTTACAACTTCGTGTGGGACAAAGGGAAGGTGTTGGCTTGCGGTTTTATGACCCGACTCAAAGAGGATGTATGTGTTTAAGTGTTTGTGTTTGTAAGAGTGTAAAGTGGTGAGATTATGTGAGTATTTATAGGCATAAACCTAGTCACATGTTCTTAGTCACACAAACAAACCAAACCGGCCTAGGGTAGTAGTTTTTGCAAGTTTCTAGTTAACTACACATAGTTTTGTTAAACCACTAAGTACAAGTTTTAATTAGAGGATTTTGGTACAAGATTTGCTAAGATATTGGAAATCCTATGATTTTTGTGTGTGTGTTGTGTTTAACCGCGGCATAGGCAAGAAAAGAGACCAAATGGGTTATTAACCATTGTGTAAATGTTAGCTAAGGGACCATTAGTACTAGTATTAATTAGAGGGAGTTTGTACATGTACTTAAGGATCAAAAATGAAGATTTCTAGTGGGTTTGGTGCCCAATATTCGGCCATAGTGGAGATTTCACAAGAATTGATTTAATTTTTGTGTTTAAGGTTTCAAAGTGGGTATTGGTTTGAGTCTAGGTAAGTCTAGGTATTTCCGGGGTGTGTCCGAATGTATTTTATCGCGAAGCGTAAACCTTTTACGTGACCAATAAAAAAATAAAACGCAAAGTTAATAATTATTTTCTTAATAATTATTTACTCCTTGGTTGATGTAAACCTTAATTTATTTGATGACCGTTTACATTAAATGATTATTTCTAGTCTACGCGATTTAGCTTCAAAGTTAATTTAAAAGTAAACGCGTATCGGACCAAAATAAATAGTGACGAATAATAGATGTCGTAAAATGACCTGAAATTGAGAAATGTTACAGTACACGCCTTCGGTCTCAATTTCTCGTACTCTTTCCATTCCCGTGCTTGGTTTTGTCCGATTTGATTCGTTTTTTTCCTTTTTGTGCAATATCCGTTACCTGCAAGACACAATTCACAATACAAACGAATACAATGCATTTTTCTGTATTTATTGGTCATTTTTGGTCTTTTTAGCTCGTTTTATTAGGCAAAAGGTATGTGTATTTAAGCACATACCAAAATCCCCCATACTAAACTATTATCGTGTCCTCACGCAATGTCATAAATACAAACTTAGAAAACCAACAATTTCAACCCCCTTAGACTAATTACCTCGAAAAGTAGCTAAGTGTTCATCTAAGGGGATTAAGAAATTACTAGTTTTGAAAAGCACCCCGTTTTCCCTTTTTTATACATTTATTATTATCATTCTTACATATCATAACTTTACGGAACAAGAAACACTAAAAGGATAAATTCATCGTCCTTTATTTTTCACCCGCCCCAAACCAAGCTTAAAAACGAAATCATTGTTAAATACAAGTTAAAATGCTAATACTACTCATAAATGCTAATTGTGTATGTATAGCTACTTTCCGCTCCCTTATTTCCTAAATCCTCTAAAGATTTTATTATTATTATTTGTGACAAATAAGTTAATGTCTTATTCTCATAAAGTAAACCCGGTTTAGACCACAATTAGTTTGAAATCCTTTCCTAAAGAGACGATATGGTGAGAATAAGGTCTACATTAAGGTTCTAATTTTGCATGATTTAGGGGTTATCCTTTTTAGATAACCCCGGAGTTGAAATTTGGCTTTATTATTATTATTATTGCAACATTATTAAACCTCGGTCCTTTAAACAACTGCCACGTCGGTATGCGAGCCGACCATGGTCCAGGAGTCTTATTTTGACCTCGGTAAATTCCTCGACCTTTAAAAGGCCTTGAAACATCGGTTTTTGTGAGCCAGCAAGATGCAGAAGAAAGAAACTTTTTATCAGTCTCGAATTATTACTATGTGCCTTATTTAGATGACTGCCACATCGGTTGTGAGCCGGCAAGAGGCAGTAAACTTTTATTAGCCCACAGTTTTTTATTATTATTTACCTCCACCTTTTAAACGGAACTACCCACATCGGTTGTGAGGCCGGCAAGAGTTTAGTTGTTCTTATTTCGGCTTGGTTTATTAATAATTAATTTTTATTAGCCATATTTCAGTCTTGTGGTTATTTTAACTACCTAGACAACGGTAGCGAGCCGGTCAGGAATCGGTTTGCCCTCTTTCCTTCACAACACTGACAAAACCTCGATGTGTACCTTACTTTCACCAGAAGGAATCTCTACGAAGTGATTTAAACTAAGAATCGCAAAAACCTAAAGCAACTTTATTTATTCAACAATTATATAATGTTTATTAAGTTAGTGGGAGCAAAAAGCCACAATTAACCTCTATGAGCCTGAAAGAGATCCAACTACTCTATGTTTAGCATCTAACTTATATAAAACTCTATCATTTCTCGTTCTTCGCAAATTTAAAATTTCTTTTTTATTAAAACGATCCATGCGAATGCTTAGTCTAATAAAATAAGCTTATCATTATTTAAAGTCTATCATGGAAAAGTTGCAACTCTTGGCTCTTTCAAGCTAGATTCGGTTTTATAAGCTTCTTGTATAATGACTAGCAAAAAGCTTAAATTTATATAAGTTAAGGGGCAAGTTTAGAGTGAACATGCGTCGATCAAGTCAAAATTTATTCCTTAAAAGACAAAAATCTATTGTCAAAAAACACTTATTTCTATTTTTGAAAATTTTAAAGTTTGGCTATTTTTTGCTATTTTGGGTGGAAAAAGGGGGTTTCTGAAGACAAGGAAAATGCAAGTAAGATCAAATCGAAGATCCCACCGTACTAGAACTAACATTGTCCTCATGTGAGACTTGTCACCCCCATGACTAATTTCAAGGATACTCCTAATATTAAGGGGTCTTACGCAAATCTAATCCGTTTATTTAAATTATTGCTAATAGATAAACGTAATCAATAAGAATCTAGGATTATCAGGATTCCCATAATATAAGCATGCGAAGGATTGGAGATCGAGTGAACGTGGACAAAACTACAAGAACGAGAGCTTCAAAATACGGGGCAATCCCGGAAATAAAACACAAAACAAATCACAGACAACAAAAACACGAGAAAAGAAGAGGCGAGCCCCCTCACGTCACACTTATTAGAAAATAGAAAGAAGACAGAAACACGGGTTGCCTCCCGAGAAGCGCTTTGTTTTTGTTAACCGAGTCACGAGCTTGACTCGACCCCGAATTTAATTGTCCATGGGGAAGGTTTGGAGATCCGGGACAACCATGGGTGGTATGTCCCCTCCAAAGTAATGTTTGAGTCTATGACCGTTCACCTTGAAGTTAGGTCCGTTGGTTGAAGATAACTCAACGGTACCATAAGGGAAAACTTGGGTGACGGTGAACGGTCCGGTCCAGCGGGTCTTAAGCTTGCCCGAGAAAATCTTTAATCGAGAATTGAAGAGAAGGACTCGATCACCAACGTTAAAGACGCGGTTCTTGATTTTGGAGTCGTGAATCTTCTTCGTTTTCTCTTTGTAGATTAAAGAGTTCTCGTAAGCTTGATCACGAAGTTCATTAAGTTCATTCATTTGAACTTTTCGGTGATCACCCGCGGTCTTAAGGTCGAAGTTGCAATGCTTCAAGGCCCAATATGCCTTATGTTCAAGCTCGATGGGAAGATGACAAGCCTTTCCGTACACAAGCTTATAAGGAGTGCACCCGATGGGTGTCTTAAATGCGGTACGGAAAGCCCATAATGCATCTTCCAACTTATCGGACCAAGAAGCACGGTTTTCACCTACGGTTCTTTCTAATATACGTTTCAAACCACGATTTGAAACCTCAACTTGCCCACTAGTTTGTGGATGATACGCGGTAGAAAGTCGGTGGGTAACCCCATATTTAAGCATGACCTTTGCGAATTGGTCATTGCAAAAATGAGTACCGCGATCACTAATAATAGCACGAGGAGTTCCAAAACGGGCGAAGAGAGATTTTAAGAACCTACAAACAACTCGGGCATCATTAGTGGGGAGCGCTTTCGCTTCCACCCATTTAGACAAGTAGTCTACTGCCACGAGAATGTACTTGTTCCCTCGAGAAGACGGGAACGGGCCCATAAAGTCGATGCCCCATATGTCAAAGATCTCGCAAACTTGAATTGCATTTTGAGGCATCTCATCACGTTGCGAGATTTTGCCTTGACGTTGACAAGCGTCACACCGTGTGACCAAGTCATGGGCATCTCGATAAATCGTCGGCCAATAGAAACCGGAATCAAAGACTTTTTTAGCGGTGTAGTTGGCACCATGATGTCCCCCGGTGGGTCCATTGTGGCAAGCCGTGAGGATATCAATGGCTTCTTGGCCGTATACACACCGTCTAATCACTTGATCCGCACAAATTCTAAACAAGTAGGGGTCGTCCCAAAAGTAATGCTTAACGTCCTTAAAGAATTTCTTCTTTTGTTGGGACGACATCCATTTCACAATAAAGTTCCCCGTGTAGTAATTTGTAATATCGGCAAACCAGGGGTGTTAGAATCACCACGAAAAGTCACCATCCCAAGTGTCTCGTGAGGAAATGTTTCGGTAATTTCCTTTTTCTCAGGATCACTTTGATGGGGATTCTCTAGTCTAGACAAGTGGTCGTCCGCTAGATTCTCTGCTCTCTTTTTTTATCACGGATAATGACATCAAATTCTTGGAGGAGAAGAATCCAACAGAGCAATCTCGGTTTAACATCTTACTTAGCGAGCAGATACTTGAGAGCCGAGTGGTCTGTATACACTATGGTCTTCGACAACACTAGATAAGGTCGGAATTTCTCAAAAGCATACACCATGGCTAATAATTCTTTTTCTGTTGTGGTGTAATGAGCTTGGGCATCGGTCATAGTCTTGCTCGCATAGTGTATTGGCTGAAAATGTTTGGTTTTTCGTTGCCCCACGACTGCCCCAATCGCAAAGTCACTAGCATTACACATAATTTCAAAGGGCAAGTCCCAATCGGGGGCAACTAATATCGGAGCTTCGATTAGTTTCTTCTTAAGGGTCTCAAACGCCTCTCTACACTCGGTCGAGAAAATGAACGGAGTCTCTTTTTCCAGAAGATGAGTCATCGGCCGGGCGATTTTAGAAAAATCTTGAATAAATCGACGATAAAACCCGGCGAAACCTAAAAACTCCGAATTCCTTTGACGGACGCGGGAGGAGGTAATTTTGCAATAACATCAACTTTTAGCCTATCTACCTCAATCCTAGATTTCAAAATCTTGTGGCCGAGGACAATGCCCTCTTTGACCATGAAGTGGCACTTCTCCCAATTTAGAACAAGATTGGTGTCTTCGCACCTTTTGAGCATTTTGTCTAAATGGGAGAGGCAAGATGAGAAGGAATCCCCGAAGACCGAGAAATCATCCATGAAGACTTCCATTGTTTCCTCGATCATGTCATGGAAAATGGCCATCATGCACCTTTGGAACGTGCCAGGAGCATTACATAAGCCGAAAGGCATACGTCGATAGGCAAACGTTCCATAAGGGCAAGTGAAAGTTGTCTTCTCTTGGTCTTGCGGGTCAATAGGGATTTGAAAATACCCAGAGAATCCATCTAAGAAACAATAGTACTCGTTCCCAGCTAATCGTTCTAACATTTGGTCCATGAAGGGTAACGGGAAATGGTCTTTTCGGGTAGCATCGTTAAGTTTCCTATAGTCAATACAAACACGCCACCCGGTAACTAACCTAGTCGGAATTAACTCGTTATCTTCATTTGTCACAACGGTCATTCCACCCTTTTTGGGTACACAATGCACGGGGCTAACCCACGGACTATCCGAGATAGGGTAAATCAATCCGGCATCAAGGAGTTTTACAACTTCCTTTTTGATAACTTCATGAATTTTTGGATTAACCCTTCTTTGATGTTGGACCGCCGGTTTAAAGTCATCCTCCATTAAGATTTTGTGAGTGCAAAATTGCGGGTCAATACCCTTAATGTCGGAGAGTTTCCAAGCAATTGCTTGCTTGTGAGACTTTAAAACCTTTATGAGGCGTTCCTTCTCTTCGTCTTTCAAGTTTTTAGCAATAATGACGGGTAATTTATTGGTACCCTCCAAAAATGCATACTCGAGATGAGAAGGTAAGTCCTTGAGTTCAAGCTCCGGGGGTTCATCAACTGAGGATTTAACGCTTTTAAGTTCTTCACACTTTAGGTCCTTCGGAGGGAGAGGAGAGTACGGGTCTTTATTTAACATTTCTTCAATTAGATGAATGTCTCCCTCTGGATCAAATTCAGCATCATCAATTCCCGGTGGAACTGAGTCACTTGCAAAACAAGCTTTAATTTCTTCTAGAATGAAATCACCTCCCTCAAATGGAGTAAGGGAAGGTGAAGATTTAGCAATGATTGGTTCAGAAATTGGAGTGGGATTGCCACTCTCGAAATTGTCAGAAAATCCTAACACTTCTTGAGAATACTCCTCACAAGCTATATCGATGACATCGATTCGGTTAATTGATTCAGCATCATTGTAGGAGTATCTTGAAGTGTTACCAACTTTGAATGTTATGGCTTCATCACTCACTCGGAGAGTTAATTCTTCACCGTAAACATCAATCAAAGTTCGTGTCGTCCTTATAAAGGGTCTCTCGAGAATTAAGGGAACTCGAGGATCGACAACATAATGTATAACTACAAAGTCAGCCAGAAAATGGAACTTTCCTACTCTTACAAAGACGTCTTTGGCAATGCCGTCTAGTAGTAGACCGGTCTGCAAGCTCAAGAATCATTTGAGTAGGAGTAAGTTCGGGGAGTGAAAGCTTCCTCCATATGGAGAGAGGCATCAAGTTGATGCTTGCACCAAGATCGGCCAAGGCTAAGCATTCAACTATCTTTGGAAAATTACATGGAATGAGGAATTTACCGGGGTCTCCTAGTTTTTCGGGTAGCTTCTTTAGGATAACCGCCAAACAATTCTCATTCACCGGTGTATTGGCTAATTCAAATAATTTCTCCTTATTGCTAAGAAGATTCTTGAATGTGGAAGCGAATTTGGGCATGTAGAGTAAAGCATCCGTGAAGCTAAGATCGAAGTGTAAGCTTCGAAAGATTTGAAGAAACTTCATCATTTGATGATCGTCTCTTTCTCGGAGCTTTTGGTTGTTGAGTCTCGAAGGATAAGGTAAATTCGGTTTAGGCTTAGGAGCGTTAACGGGCTCAAAGGTTGGTGCTTGAGTTTTGACATCCGGAGGTTGGACTTTTTTGGTACTTGGTTGCACCGGATCCTTTGTTACCTCGGGCTCTCTTTCCACCACCTTGGGAGAAGAAGAGAAAGGAGGAGGAATCGGAGGTCCATCGTAAGAAACACCACTTCGGGTGGTGATTGCTTTCAAGTCACCTTTCGGGTTAGCAATGGTATTACTAGGAAGAGGACCTGAACTTGGAGGTTTGTTCATTTGAAAATAATTGCTCAACATATTCTCAAGCATGTTGTTTTGTTGCAACATTGTGGCCTGAAATTCATTTTTCAACTCAGTTTTCATATTAGTGATTTGATTTTGCATAGCTCGCATGTTTGTGTCATTAACTTTCATGTAATTTGCGAGTTCATTTGACGGAGCAGCTTGAGTTGGTGGAGTCGGAGCTCGGTAAGTCAAATTTCCTGGGTTGTAATTATTTCCCCGGTTTTGATTGTTTTGAACTGGTGGAAAATCGGGTGGTCGAACTTGATGAGCTACACTCGGAGGACGGTGTCTAGCATTTCCCTGATTATAGTTTACTGCAGCTGCAGAAACATATGCTTGAATATTATCATGATATCCTGAAGCGTTGCCATCGGTGGCAATATACTGGTAGTAAGGGTGTGGTCCACCACAAGTAACACAACTCTCTTCAACTGCTTTAACGGAAGCTAGAGAGGGGGTTGTGTTTTTAAGAAGCAAAGCCTTAACGGCATCGATGAGTGCAGCTACATCGGGTGAAAGACCCGAGGTAGAAGTGTTCGTACTCACCTTGGCAACAACTGGTCTGTTTCGTGAAGTGCAAACTTTTGACTTATTCTCGATAAGGGTTAAGGCATCCTTAGGAGTCTTGGTCAAAAGATTGCCACCGGCGGCTGCATTCAACGAATCTTGATCGGTTGATGTTAAGGAATTATAAAAAGTATCAATTTGGTGTAATTCTGTGAAACCGTGATGTGGGCATGTACGAAGGAGATCTTTGAATCGCTCCCATGCCTCACAGAATGATTCATCAAATCGTTGCTGAAAATTCGTAATCTCATTGCGGAGATTTGTGGTTTTTGAAGGAGGAAAGAATTGGTTAATGAATTTGGAAACAAGATCTTCCCAAGTCACTATAGAGCGAGGGGGTTCTTTTTCGAGCCAAATCCGGGCTGCCCCCTCGATGGAAAACGGGAAAAGCATAAGCTTAATCGACGAATTAGGCACATCTTTATACTTAATCGTCGAAGTAATCTTGTTGAACCAACGAATATGAGCATGAGGATCTTCCTTCTCAAAACCGCAAAATTGCTTAGACGTTACAAGATTGAGTAAACCGTGTTTAAGCTCAAAGTTCTCCGCTAGAATAGCGGGAATAACGATCGCATCTCCGTAACCCTCGGTGGGTGCTTGGAGCAATTCCGCCATAGTACGTGTATCGGCCATCGTAACTACGGGTTTTTCAACAATAGTCGGATCGACTTGTTGGGAATGTTTTTTATTACGACGTCTTCTGGGAGTTGTTGACGGTTCGACAACTGGACCTGACGAACGAGTGCGCATGCACTAAAAACAAATCTTTTATTAAAAATGAAACACAAAAATTATTTTTGGTAACCGGAAGTCAAAGGTGCACGGTAGCTCTCTAGAAAAACGCACAAAGAAGCAGAGGAGCGGGTAAGCGCGAAGCGTTTTAAAAACCTTCTCCTTTCGGGTCGAAGTTCGTTGGACCAACCCTCCTTATACCTCTCTTATAATTTGTAATCCTAAAGGTGAGCCGATTTAACAATTGATAACTCGATTTCTTTTGTTGTTTTTTTTAAATTTTTTTTTGGATTTTTGATTACTTTATAATATTTTTATATTTTTTTTATATACGAAAATATTCAAAAAAAACAAGAATAACTTCGAGGAAGGATCTTCAAAAAACAATCTTCAAACGATAACTTAAAATTCGTAACACAGCCTCCCCGACAGCGGCGCCAAAAATTGATCGAGTCAATAGTATGTATATATAATATAGGCAAATCAGTAAATCACTTTAAGCAAAAGCAATAAACCAAATCACAAATAAAATATAATTCCGGAAGTATCGACTTCAAAAGTAACCCCTTCTAGTCGTTTTCCAGGTCGTTTTTGTTCCGACGAGGCGTGAATTGAACTTCTTGTTGAAATTTATGATCGGGATTTTGAATAGATTAAGATTTTGATTTTGGTTTCTAATTTCTACAATGATAATGCAAAAACAACGCAAAGGAAAGCAACAATTTAAGCAATTACGAAATAAGCACGAAAAAACGTTAACGGGATTCTAAAACGCAACCTAAAAACCTAAAACTTCAAATTTTAACCTTAGAAATGCAAATTTAATTTTTAAAAGACCTAAGTGATTAATAAAAAATTTAGAAAAAAGAATTATATTTTTTTGACTTTTATTTTATTTATTATGAATTAAAAACAGTTTTAATCTAAAAATATTATTAAAAATACTAAACTATTTTATAAAAATCTAAAAAAATTATGAAAAGTACTTTGAACAATACTGGTCCTAAGAAAAATAAATTTGGTTCACCAGCTTATTTGAATAAGCTGGAAATAAGCTAAAAATGGCTAAAGGCTTAAACTGCAAAAAGGGTTTAAAAGAAAAATGTTTGGAATGTTTAACGAAAAAGACCCAAGGGCAAGGTGGTAGTGGAGGGTGGTGTTAAAACGTGTGTGTGTTGAGGGTGAGGTCGCAGGTTCAAGTCCTGGACCTTACCTTTTTAGAAAACATTTTTTTTATTTTCTTTTTGGAAATGCTTAAAGAACAAGCTAAAATAAGCAACTTTTAAAAAGGAACTTTTACTAAAACTTAATTTTAAGCTATGAAAAAGCTGATTTAAAATGATAGTTTTGGCTTATTTTCTTTTTACTCTTAGTTAAAACTGTTTTAGAAATAATAAGCTCAAAAATGATCAATAAGCTAAAAACAATCCTATAAGCTAACAACAGACCTAATACTAAACTTAATAAGTTAAAATAAGTAAATGCAATAAGCTGAAAGGCAACAGGAAGCACAAGGACAAGTTAACTCAAAACAGGACTTAAAGGACTAAGATCCAAGTTTAAGCTAACTTTTAAGATCTAATAAGCTCTATATAATGACAATAAGCTGAAAACAGATTGATTTTGATACTTGAAAAACACAAATAAGCTGGAATTAGAAAAACTAATTTAGAAAATAAGCTAGAAAAAAGCAATTGGAAATGACAGACTACACTTACTTGTTTTTGGCTTTTTTGGAGTTTAAAAATGGCTATATGCAGCCCTAATTTTAAGCTGGTAAATAAGCTCTAAAACCCAAAACAAGCTCAAACAGATTAAGCTTGATATGCAAACTACTTATGCTATGAATTTTAAGGCTTAAATCAGACTTTTGCTAACTTAAATTTGAGATTGAAAAAGGGCTTTTAAAACTTAAAACACTTGCATACTAAAACTGTTTGGACTTAAGAACTCACAAGACTTTTCCAAAGCAAACTTACTCAAAACAAATGCTCACTTATGCATATTAAACTAGGTTTTGAACTCTAATACTATACCTTAAACAAACTTTTATAAATCTAACAATCAAACAGTTTTTAGGAACCCATGGCATAGCAGACTTGAGGTTTGGATTAAATTGACTTAAGGACTTGATTTAAACTTCATAAAACTAACTCTTAGCCTAGATTAAACCTTGTTAAAACTGACTTGAGTGTCAAAAACAATTTTTAACCTTATTTGACCCGTTTTAAAGCTTAACCCAAACACTCCTTTAAATCAATGAAAACCAAGTTTAAGCTAAGACAGTTTTAAATAAGCTTTGAATTTCGAACACAGATTAAGCACTAAGATATTAGATGACAAATAAGCACAAAGAAAGGACAAATAAGCAGAATGTGATAAGCTATGACAATAATCACTTTTAACTAATATCAAGACAAAATTTATGTAAACTTAAACTAAGCTATTCTAACCCATAAACTAAACACATTAAGCTATTTAAAAACTAAATAAGCACAATAGCAACCATATTAAGCACTAGATAAGCAGATAAGTAGTAAATAAGCAAAACATTAAATAAGCTATAAAAAGAAAATAAGAACTCACTTTTTATTGAATAATCCTTGAGAGTACAAATGCTTGGAAAGGTAAAATGCTTATATAAAAAGCTTAAAACAGAGAATTAGACATAAAGCAATAAAGTAAAATGCTGGAAAAGAAAGATGTAAAAGATGTCCCTCAAGCGTGGATTCCTCTTTTATTTATAGAGTTGTGTTGTGAGGAGGGTCTAGGCTTCAAAGGGGCGTGTCAATCACTCCAAATCATTTTTCAATCAGTCCTCAATCATGATCTTGGTCCTTAACTTCCTCCTGTATTTAGCTTATGGAAAGCTATAATTGTCGTTAATCAAAATTAAACCCGTACATTTGACTTCCCTTAATACTTGGACATGTAATCTTGCCTAATGAAAGGGCTTTGGGGTGTATTTGGCTTGGTTTGGGCCTTCCCGCCTTTTTGGGTATTATTTTATTGTATTTCAAATTTTGGATTAAAAGGGTTAACAACCGTTAAGTGTTTGTTTGGTTTAAGGACTAACGGAGTAATTGGTTAGGGACTAACTGTGTTAGTCCCTAAGGACTAACAATGTAAAGTCTAGGGACCTGTGGTGTAGTGGGTTTATAGTTAAGTGTTATTGGGCTAGTGGTTTGTTTTTGGGCCGGTTTAAGGATTAAAAGGGTTTTGGGCTTTTTATTGTTTAAAACATTTGTATAAATGGCATAATGGGTTGACTTGGCTCATTAACTTGGGTTGGGTTGGCCCACTAAGATGCATATGCCTTCGGCTTCGGTTTTCTACGCTCTTTTTAATCCCGTGCTCGGTTTTATCCGGTTTTGACATTGTTTTTGTCTTTTTTTGTGAACATCCGTTACCTGCACAGTAAGTAACACAAAACTAGCATATATTAGGCATTTTATGTCAATATTTGGTCATTTAAGCTCGTTTTATTTAGATAAAGGTGTGTGTATTTAAGCACATACCATAAGGGAATAATTGATTTATTTAAAATATGAAATTCCCACTTGAGATTTTCCTTTACTATATAAAAGATTATATAACACAAAAAAATATATTTAAGGTCAAAGTTGAACTAGACTCTGAAAAGTCAAACTAGACACTTTGGTGCTATTTGATTATTAAGAGGCTCTAAATCTGAATCTGATTCACATATCTGAATCTGAATATTCGATAAAAAAGTCTGAATATGATTTTCATCTAAATCTGAATAAGTGGTTGAGAAATCTGAATCTGAATAAAATAAAAACTATTTAGTTTTGTAAAAATGTCCTAATTGATTTAACTAAAAATAAACTTCATTAAATAAAAAAACAAATTTTATAATATATTCAATTTAAAGTTAATATTATTTTTAAAAAAACATGCAATCTCATGTTTATTCGACAAAAATAAACGTGTCAGAGTTTGAATTCAACTTCTTAAAACGATTAACTAAATGAGTCGCGTTACAATTGAGATGTATGAGTCCGAAACCGTAGCCTTCAATTTGAACAAAATACGAGTTGACACATATTATCTTATACACTCTTTATCTAACAAAACATATGCAATGATTTTATTTTTATTTAATACTTTTAATACAAAATACAAAGGTAAAACAAGAAAAAAAATAAGGAAAAAAATCATAACAAAGTAGAAAAAATAAAAAAATAAAAAGTAAGAAAAAAAGACATTAACAGGTGTTAAGACACCTCCTCTACATCTAGTTCAGTAAGAGGTTTATGTCTCTTACTGTCTCTAAATAATCAGGAAAAAGCAAACGCTCTTAACACTGCTGGTCTCTTACTGCCTCTGCCTCTGAAGGACATAAAAAAACAAACAGTCTAATGACCCAAATGTCAGACCGCGTCTGAATGAGTTTGATTAAGATGCTGTTAAGAGGCATTTCTAAAAAAACAAAACCACCTTATTTTGAGACAAATGGAGTAACTAACATGTGTCCATTGAGCACATGTTAGCTGCTAGGTTCAAGAAAAGTGTCGATTATGTGGTTTTATTATATTTAGTCATTAGTCTTTATTTTGTTAAGAATAATGTAGCTTGTAATAAGGTTTATTATGCTAAAAGTAAGAAATAGCATAATTACCAAAGTCTAGGGACTAGAAGTGAAACATTAGAAAAATAAAGGAAGGGAAGCTTGCTTCCCTCTCCTATAAATACCCCTTTAATCACCATTAGGGGGTTAAGCCTTGTAATAATCTTTTCCATTTTTCTTTCTATTTTATATCATTTGAAATTTAAATACTTGCATTCCTTTACTATTCTCTCTAAGCTTTCATTGATGATCATGTATGATTCAAGATAATCATTCAAGAGAATTAGAGTGATTCAATTTGTGAGTTTTTTACACGTCCGAGAACCTCACGATGCAATTCGGTGAATTTGGTTGAGATTTTTGAGCTTTCGAGTAGTATTTTGGCAGTTATTTCGAGTATTTGCACGTTATCGAGTATTCTACTGGATTTGATTTGACGAATTCTTGTGGAGTTTGCATTTTCAGAAGTGCTTTTCTCATTCTCAGAAGGAGTTGTAGTAGTTTCGGATCATTTCTTTACATTTTCGAAAGTTTTTGTATCGTTATTAGTTTAGTTTCGGTTAAAAAAGTGTTGTAATAGATATATACGCATTTTTGGTTCTATCGATTGGTTTATTACATAAACTTATTATTATTATAGCCAAATTTCAAGTCATGTGGTCTTTTAACTACCTAGACAACGGTAGCGAGCCGTCAAGAATCGGTAGCCTATTTCCCCACAACACTGACAAAACCTCGATGTGTACCTTACTTTCACCAGAAGGAATCTCTACGAAGTGATTTAAACTAAGAATCGCAAAAACCTAAAGCAACTTTATTCAACAATTATATAACGTTTATTAAGTTGATGGGAGCAAAAAGTTACAATTAACCTCTATGAGCCTCTTAAAGAGATTCCAACTACTCTTGGTTTAGCAATCTAACTTTTAATAAAAATCTATCATTTAAAATCTTTAATAAAAAGATCACCCGAATGCTTTAGTCTAAAAAAACAAATTTTTCAGTATTTAAGTCAATTATGGAAACTTGCAAACTCTTGGCTTTTACAAGCTAGAATTCGCGTTTTAATGCTTCTTGTATAAAAACTAGCAAGAGCTTAAATTTATATAAGTTAAGGGGCAAGCTAGAGCGCAACATGCTCGATCAAGTTAAAATTTATTCCTTAAAAGACAATACTACGTGTAAAAAACACTTATTCTATTTTTTTTTATTTTTTTTTCTTCATATTTTTGCTATTTTTGGTGGAAAAACGGGGTTACGTAAAGACAAGGCAAATGCAAGTAAGATCGAATCAAAAGATCCCCCCCCATACTTAGAACTAGCATTGTCCTCATGTGAGACTTGTCACCCTCATACTAATTTCAACGCATTAATCTAAATATTAAGGGGTCTCTACGCATTATCTAAGTAGTTTATTATTATGTTAATAGATAACGTTAAATAAATAAGTCTGGATATCAGACTCCAGAGGCATGCTAGGGATTGAAGATCGAGTGGCCGATGGACAAAAAACCACGAGGCAACGAGAGTCTATAATCTGGGGCATCCTGGAATAAAACACAAAACACGAAACCACGGTAAGAAAAGAGGCGAGCCTCCTCACCTTATTCTAATATACTCTACTAAGGATAAGCATGGGTTACCCAACTAACAACCCCTGCTTTTTTAAAATTTTTTTTAAACACCTGAAAGTGCTTGTTTTTGTTAAACCGGTGTTCAGGCCGGAATCGATCTCGAGTGTTTAGTGGTCCATGGGGAAATGTTTGGGATCGGGAAACCATCGGTGGTATGTCCCCTCCAAAATAATGCTTAAGTCTATGACCATTCACCTTCTCAAATTGGTCCGTCGGTTTGAGATAACTCGACGACACCATAAGGGAAAACTTGAGCAACGGTGAATGGTCCGGTCCAATGGTTTTTAAGCTTGCCGAGAAATCTTAATCAAGAATTGAAGAGAAGAACTCGATCACCAACGTTGAAAACGCGGTTTTTAATCTTGGAGTCATGAATCTTCTTCGTTTTCTCTTTGTAGATTAAAGAGTTCTCGTAAGCTTGATCCCAGAGTTCATTTAATTCATTTATTTGAACAAACAAATTAAGCTAGATTATTAAACTATGAGACCACAGATTCAAACTATGGATCCTATAAACCTAAAAATTGAGAATTAAGCTTTTACAACTTATTAAAATTATCTTATACGCTTAAATTAAGCTTATCAAACCTTTCTTAAAGGCACAAAGCAATCAAACAGTACTAACCAAGGTTAGTACTGCTTGTGCGAAACACCCCTTAAAATATTTGATTTGCATTTTTAAACTTCAAAAGGTTAAATTAATCTAAGATTTATAAAAACAGATAGAATATTAACAAGCAGAGTTATAAAAATAAGCTATAAATGGTAAATGAAAGAGTACCTTTATCCCAGCTAAACAGGGACTTAACTGCTCATTTAGAGCTTAAATCTACAAGCTCTAGCTTGTTTTCACAAGCTAGTAGGGTCTATAAGCCCTTCCCTCTTTGGCTTATCTTCTAAAATAAGCTTATGTATATTTTGAGGTAAGATACTAGTTTAGTTTAGATTTTGAGAGCTTAACTGAATGAAGAGCAAGCTTAATAGGTAAGATAGCTTAAGAGAGCTTATTAAGTCATATTTAAAACATTATAAGCTAAGTTTGCATAATAAGTAAAACAGAATTCAAAACATCAAGATTTAAAAGGAAAATTACAATTTTATTAATATTGAAGGAGTTACAATTCTTGAAAAGAAAAATACAATAACAATATGCTAACCGTTACAAATTAAGCTATTAATACTAAAATTAGCTAAAAAACTAGACATCTCAATCTGTGTGAGGAGCTCTTATTATATAGTGCTCAGAAGAAGGATCCAGAACCCTAGGACGCTCCTCAATCTTCAATATCATCCATCCAATAAAAACCAATCATCACGCAATCAATCTAAGCCCTTCATTTAGTGCCACGCAATAATAGCCAATCATGCGTTAGGATTGCCAACGTGGCCTGCCAAAGCGTCACTGCTTGCGTCATGTGTCAGGAGAGCTTCTAGAAATGGGGATGTATGTGTGTGAGAGATTGATTTTTACCTTGTAAATCATTGTGGTGTTGTGTAAAATAGGAGGGAAACATAGAAGATAAATAGTAAAACTTTTGACCCGTTTATATCTTTGACTTGGGTCCAAGTTTATAAAAGGGTATTGGGCTTTATGTATTGGGCTTGGATTATGGATAATGGATAAAAGGTTAGGATTTATGGATTAAGGTATTTTGGTTTTAGGCTAAGTAAGTATAATATATTAATGGGCTGACATGACCCATTAAAATGGGTACGGGTTGGCCCATTAAAGATAAATACGCCTTCGACTATGTCTTTTCGAGCTCATTCCATTCTCGTGCTCGTATTTTGTCCTTTTTGCTTGATTTTTTGTCTTTTTGTGCAATATCCATTACATGCAAGACATAGATCACAAAACACACATATACAATACATTTTTCATGTATTATTGGTCATTATTGGTATTTTTAGCTCATTTTATTATGTAAAAGGTATGTGTATTTAAACACATACCAAAATCCTACATACTAAGCTATTGTCGTGTCCTCACGCAATGTCATAAATACAAACTTAGAAAACCAACAATTTCAACCCCCTTAGACTAATTACCTCGAAAAGTAGCTAAGTGTTCATCTAAGGGAATTAAGAAATCATTAGTTTTGAAAAGCCCCCGTTTTACCATTTTTATGCATTTATTATCATAACTTCACAGGACAAGAAACACTAAAAGGATAAATTCATCGTCCTTGATTTTTCACCTACCCCAAACCAAGCTTAAAAATGAAATCATTGTTAAATACAAGTTAAGATGCTAACACTACTCATAAATGCTAAAGATTTTATTATTATTATTTGTGACGAATAAATTAATGACTTATTCATATAAAGTAAACCCGGTTTAGACCACAATTAGTTTGAAATCCTTTCCTAAAGAGACGATATGGTGAGAATAAGGTCCACATTAAGGTTCTAATTTCGCATGATTTAGATGTGTATGTCCTGCTATGTTATGTTTTATTTATCACAGTAATTGGATTTAAAGGTTTGTTTTGCGTGTCTTAAACCTATGACTCTCACCAACCGTTGTGTTGACGTTTTTAAGCATCATTTTCAGGTGAGCTTCATGAGAATACTGAGGTTAAGAGAGGTGGCTAGAATGACCGCTAGGATTGCATTGGAGTTTGCTCCTGAGTTTGTTTATGTTTGTTGCATGATTTTGTTGAATGTTATTTGATTTTATTAGGTTCGTGAGATATTGTTCTTGTATTGGTGAGACCCTTTTTCATTAATACAAGATGTCGTTCTTTTGGTTTTCGGTATTGTCATGACACATTGTGTCTTTATTACTTAGTTATGCATTTAGTGTTTCTCTATTGTTGACACCATTGTGTTGTGATGATATCCATGATGTTACGCCTCGTGTTTCCGCCTTGGCGGGGTGTGACAGATTGGTATCAGAGCCTATGGTTATAGAGAACTAGGTGGTTGAGCCTAGACTATAGCTTAAGGGTCCCTCATATAGATGCATTTAGGGCTTATGTGTAAGTATATACCTATTATGCTTATTTTCCCTAAGTTTCATAAAGTACATTATACTATATACTATATATATAAGTTGAGTTTTTCTTTGTTATTTTGAGATCCGTATCCTGATATAGTCTATGTTTTGTGGTCTATTATAGTATGTCTCCCCCTATTCGTAGAAAGTACCATGATTCAGTTGCTTTCGCAACTGGGTGTAAAAGGATTAAGAATAGCAAGCGGTGTAACCGCAAGATCCGAATTCCTATTGCCATGTGGCCGTGTAGAGTCGAAGAGAAGATGACCTTGAAGGAAGTTGATGGACAAACGGTTGAGGAAATTAAAACAAAGATAATTGCCAGGGATGGCACTATCACCAAAGTTCCTGGAAAATTTCAAGGTTATGAAACGTCTGAAGAAGAGCCGGTGGAACAACCTAGAAGACATGACCTGTATGGATTCGTAGATCACCCATAACTTCAACAAGGAAATTCCATGAATGAGTTTGCACCACATCAACTACCTCAGCAAAAGGGTAACATGAATGGATGGTTGATAGAAGATGAGGAAGAAGTTAAAGAAGAATGAAGTGGACCTCGGACCTTGAGTCCACCGCAAGTAGTAAACCTGTGTGGAAGAAGACAATTAAAGCTGATCATGACCCGCGCGGCTCCTTAACGCCCTATTGTTCTAAGTGATTGATATGTTTTTAGCTTGTTTTTCTTCTTTCGACTTAGGAGCATGAAAGGAATGTTTATTTTCGATGTTTTGGATACTGAGTAATTAATAATAAAGTGATTATAAGGATTATTCCTTGTGTTTATTTTTGGTCTCATTTTTTTTGTTAAGGAGCTATATTGTGTGTTTATATTATGAAGTGTCTTCAAGGAAGGAAGTACAACTGTGAAAGGTGCATCTATAATAAGGTGGCCAATATAATTATAACATGCGCCACAACACAAGTGGAACTTTGGCAGTATGACTACATGGATTATTGTTGATGGCGTTGCAGTACGTATATGGTTTATTAAGAAGTATGATTCATCAATGATTCTTATTATAATGGTCTAAGTGGATATAAATTTATATCTTATAAAAATGGCTCCAATCACAGTCCGAAGTGCAACAACGAAACAACAACGAGAACCCTGACATTGCTGCTATTATCGCACAACAATTGCCAAACCATTCTTCCTCAGATTGTCACCCAAGTGACTAACAATAGTGAACAATGCTAAATAACGGTAAAGTGGAGAAATGGTGAGAGGTGGAAATGGAAATGAGGGAACAACGGATCACTTTCAAGTGCATTCCAATCTTGTAATACCCAAGGAGGGTAATGAAGGAAAGGAGGTGCGATTAGCGCTTACTCGTTGGATCGAAAATGGAAAATGTGATAGATAATAGTGGTTGTGCTGAGAATCAAAAGGTAAAGTATGCAGCTAGTCATTTGTGAACAAAGCTTTGACTTGGTGGAACACTCAAGTCCAAGCAAGAGGACGTGTGGCTGCAATGGCCATGACATGGAACGATTTTAAGGCATTGATATATGAAAGAATTCTACCCAAGAATGAAATGGAGAATTAAATAGAATGAGTTTTTTGGAATCACAAGATGGTGGGGGCTAATCATGCTGCCTATACAGATAGATTTCATGAGTTGGCCAAGTTGGTACCACACCTAGTTACTCCTTAGTCATCTCGTATTAAGAGGTACAATAGATGGACTTCTCCTTAGATTATCAGGAAAGCTTTCGAGCAAACCCAACCAACTACCATTCAGAATGCAATTATTTAGGGCTGACTACTAACTTATGAGCAGTCAGCTATGGCACTTTGACTAAGGGTAGTGATAAGAGAAAGGGAGTGGAAGAGTCTAGCAAGATAGGAGGATATAGGAAAGACAACAAGAAGGCAAAGGTAGGGACAAGGTTTGTGGCAACAGCCCCACCTAGAAACGAGATTGTTGGATATTATCCAAGGTGTTTACGGATCGTGCAGATTGTGCTTTAACTGTCAGAGACCGGGTCATTTCGCTAAGGACTGTCGAGTGCCAAGTAGCAGAGTGGCTCCGGTGAATTCCTGTATAGATACAGTAAAAACAATCCGAGAGTGTGCTAACGAATTGTGGAATCCCGAATTCAATTACCGCAACAGCAACACACCTGTCCCAAGATGAATCGAGTACCTGGGCAAGCGGGAAATCAATTGGCTTTAGAGGGCAGTCGTAACAATTAGAGCAATGGAAACCAAGTTAGAGGAAGGGCTTACAACGTGAATGTGAATGCAATGGAGGCGGTCTAAGATCCTAACGTGTAAAGGTACAATCTCTCTGAATGATCACTTTGTTATGTATTATTGATTCTGTGACCGATTTTAGTTTCATAATCTACTGAATTTTGAGCCCTTGCTTAATTTGAAACCAAGTATTTGAATCCTGGTTTATGTGATAGAGGTAGCTAATGGTAAGAAAGTAGAAGTAGATAGAATTATCCATGACTGCAAACTAGAACTAGAAAGTTCCCTGTTTAGTCAAAAACTAAAATACCTTTTGGGTCCATGAAGATTTATGTGATGGTGGAATGGATTGGTTGTCCCCCACATAAGGCTGTGATAGTATGTCAAAGAAAGGTATTAGAAAATACCAAGGTGGAGGATGGTAGGACCTTTAGATTTCATGGGAGCGAACCGTAGGAATCGCAAGGTATTGAAGAGCTGAAGAAGGATGAAACCGAAGTGGGTGCGATATACCCATGAGTACGTGTTTTGAAGATGTGTTTTCCGATGATTTGTCAGGAATACCATCGCAAACGACTAGTTGGGGGGAGTTAGTATGGATCAAGTTCCTAGAGCGACGCTACAATGCGAAGGTCTCCAATCGAATAGCCCGCCATCAGAGGTATGCAAGAATTGTCCCTTGGCAGCTGCAAGAGTGCTAGAAAAAGGTTTCATACGACCTAGATCAATCTCACATAGGGAGCGCCAGTGTTATTTGTCAAGAAGAAGGATGGATCGCTACGTATGTGTATCGATTATAGAGAGTTGAACAAGTTGACGGTTAAGAATCGTTATCCTCTTCCGAGAATTGATGATTTATTTGACCAACTACAAGGATCGTGTTATTTCTCCAAGATAGACCTTCGGTCAGGTTATCACCAACTACGCGTGCATGAAGACGACATACCTAAGACGGCGTTCCGAACGAGATATGGACATTTTGAGTTTACGGTTATGCCTTTTGGGCTAACCAATGCGCCTGCAGTTTTTATGGATTTGATGAACCGAGTTTGTAAACTGTATTTAGATAAGTTTGTTATCGTGTTCATCGATGACATCTTGATCTACTCGAAGACGAAGGAGGACCATGAAGTTCATTTGGGTTTGGTGTTGGAATTGTTAAGGAAGGAGAAGCTGTATGCCAAGTTCTCCAAGTGTGAGTTCTGGTTGCAAGAGGTGCACTTTCTTGGTCACGTTGTTAATCAGAATGGTATACATGTGGATCCCAGCAAAATAGAAGCGGTAAAGAATTGGAAGACCCCTACGACACCTTCTGAGATTCGATCATTTTTGGGATTAGCCGGTTACTACCGACGGTTTATTGCAAATTTCTCCAAAATTGCTAAACCTCTTACCTCGTTGACTCAAAAGAATCAGAAGTACGTATGGGGCGTGGAGCAAGAAGAGGCTTTTCAGACCTTAAAGAATAACTTGTGTGATGCACCAATATTGACGCTACCTGATGGAGTTGAAGATTTCATAGTTTATTGTGATGCATCGAACCAAGGATTAGGTTGTGTACTCATGCAAAGAGGCAAAGTTATTGCCTATGCATCGAGGCAGCTAAAAATCCATGAGAAGAATTACACGACGCATGATTTAGAGTTGGGAGCGGTTGTATTTTGCTTTGGAGGCATTAGCAGTATGGTACTAATAGTGTTATCAATACTGATCAAAAAAGTCTTTTTTTTATTTTTCAACACATTTTTATCAGAAAGAGCTGAATAAGCGTCAGAGGAGATGGATTGAGTTTTTAGTGATTATGGATGCGAGATTCGTTAACCCATCTTGGTAAAGGCGAACGTTGTGGCTGATGCATTGAGTAGGAAGGAGCGGCTGAAACCTAGACGTGTAAGGGCTATGGCAATGACTGTCCAGGCTGGAATGAGAGAAAAGATACAAGTAGCCCAGAGTGAGGCGCTTAAGCAAGAGAATGTATTTATGGAGAATCTGCATGGTTTAGATCAGCAGATGGAAAAGAAAGAGGGTGAGAGTTTGTATTTTATGGACCGTATATGGGTTCCATTAATAGGAGACGTGAGAACGATGATCATGGACGAAGCTCACAAGTCTAAGTACTCTGTGCATCCAGGAGCTGATAAGATGTACTACGATCTTCGAGATATGTATTGGTGGCCGGGAATGAAGAGAGATATTGCTACTTATGTTAGTAAGTGTTTGACATGTTCAAAGGTAAAGGCTGAGCATCAAAGGCCTTCGGGCTTACTGCAACAACCTGAGATACCTGAATGGAAGTGGGATAAGATCACTATGGATTTTATCACTAAGTTTCCCTAGTCAAAAGTGGGCAGACAACAATTTAGGTCATAGTCGAAAGACTTACTAAGGTCGGTGCTCATTTCCAAGGTAATAGAGGGGAAGACCCTATAGTACTAGAGACATTGGCAAAGAACTACATTGATGAGGAAGTCATGAACAATGGAGTTCAACTGTGTCGATCATATTCAGATAGAGATGACGAATTACGTCGCGATTTTGGCAGACTGTGCAAAAAACATTAGGGACAAGGTTGGATATGAGTACGGCTTATCATCCCTAAACGGATGGACAAAGTAAGCGTATGATTCAGACCTTAGAGGATATGTTAAGGGCGGGTGTAAATGATTTTAGTGGTAGCTGGGATGTTCATCTAGCATTGGCTGAGTTTTCTTACAATAATAGCTATCATTCGAGTATAAGAATGATGCTCCGATTTTGAAAGCCTATATGGAGGAATTTAGGTCGCCTATTTTATAGGTTAGAGATAGAACAAAGGTAGTTTTGATTGGACCTGAATAGTTCAAGAAATGACTGATAAAGTTGTGTTGATAAAGGAGAAGCTCAAAGCAGCGAGAGATCATCAAAAGAGCTATGCTGATAATAGACGCAAACCATTGGAATTCAAAGTAGGAGATCGAGTGATGTTGAAAGTATCCACCTTGGAAAGAGTCATTCTTTTGGGAAAAATGTAAGTTAAGGCACCGGATGATACTAGGACTCAATTTTGAGATTATTGAAAGGATCGGTCCTGTAGCTTATCGATTGAGATTGCCTGAGGAATTGAGTGGGGTACATGACACGTTATTCATGAGTCCATATAAAAGGGGGGGGTGGCCTTAAAGTAAAATGTTTGGCGATGCTAGTTTGTCATGTGCGATTAGTGAGATTTAAGTTTGACAAAACCTTCGTTTTGTTGAGGAACCTGTGAAGAGATAAATGGAAAACGTGAAGTTAAGAGTTTTAAAAGCGTAGTAAGATAGCGTATAGTAAAGGTTCATTGGAATTCTAAGCGTGGTCCTGAGTTTACTTGGGAACGCGAGGATTATATGAAGTCTAAGTACCCTCATTGTTTGTTGATCGACTGATTAATCGGCTTAGTTAAATCTCGGGATGAAGATTTTCTACAGGAGGGTATACTGTGTCAACCATGGTCTTGAGCAGGTAGTCCAAAACCGTAAGTGGATGACTTAGGTGCCCTGTTGCAATGTAAGATTTTATTGATTCTATGAGTTTATGTGTGTTTAGTTAGGAATTGGTAATCAATCTACTGAGTGTGATCATCTCAATGAGATTGGAATGGCGGTGAAGTTGGTTAAGTTCATTTCGTTCACTTTTGAGTGACAAGGAAATGATTATTGAGATTTGAGCGGTTATGTGTTAAAATGTGTAGAATTTTCACGTATATATAATTTATGTATAGTATCCTAAGATAAGGTTAGATTTTATAGAGTGGTAAGTTAAGTTAAGAAAAAATGTAAAATTTCAATTTTAGGAAATTAGGTTGAAAACGAAAAAGTTAAAATTTATTTTTAAAATGCTAGTGAATTTCGTTTACACAAAAAGTTATAGTCAAAGTATTAGGTTTTTATAAAAATTAAATGGAAATGGCAAGTAATTATGCAATTAATAAATTGAATAAATAAATAAATAAATAAATAAATAAAAGGCTATTCGGCCTAATAAAAGAAAAGAAAAGAAAAAAATAGAGTTATATTAGAAATCAAACACTAACTAGGCTTTATATAGGATTACCTTAGGAGCCTATAAATACAAAAAAAAACAAAAAAAAGAAAAAAAAAATCCCCTAGCCCCTATTAATTTTGGCCGATCTTTACAAAGAAGAAAGAAAAAGAAAATTTTTTTAGGGTTTCCTTGTTTTAAGGTATTTTCTAATCTTTGTTTAGTTCTAGTTATTTAATTTTCAATTAATGTAATCTAAGTATGATGGATTAGGGTTTATAAATTAGGGCTTTGATTTTTCTGGAAGTTTATAATGTTATAATAATTGTTTAATCATTGGTTTAATTGGTTACAAGAATTTATCATAGCGTTTAGGTCTAGATCACCCGAATTTAGTTGTCTAAGTCACAGGCAAAAATAGGCAGATTTGTAACGAGCCTAATCTCAATCATAAAAGATCAATAAACAATTTTCAACATACTGGAGATAAACCTCAGAGATTCTACTTTCCAGAAAAGTTGTCGCATCGTGAGTTATTTAATGGTCGGGAAGTGGGCCAAAGGTCGTTAACACAAATCATGTGTAAAATAGTGACGAATTTCAGTTTTGGTTTTGATTTTTCTAAAAATACTTAGACATCTAGTTAGAGGCTAAAAATCACGTGGAAGTTAGTTTATATATTGTGTGTGACCCCTGAATTTTTGCTAAGTATGAAAGGAGGTCTAAAGTGGTCAGCTAGTGCCATACTTTTAGGAGGTCAGATTCTAGATGAATTTTGGACACTTTGGATTAATGAATTTCTAAAGGGTATTTGTAAAAGGGTAATGGATTTGGGAGATCTATGAGAGGTTCATGGACATAAATGTACATGGTGGATTTTTGGTTTGAATTGTGGAAGTGTTTTTAATGGGGTAAAAAACGTTTAGGACGCGTAAGTGAGTATAAAATTCTGCTCAAAACCAGAAAATATAAAGTGTAGCAGTGAAGTGTAAATGGCATATGTAGGAGTTGGAAAAGGTTTAAATCAAGTATAGAATTATGGTAGATAGCTTAGATATCCATCATAGTTGAGGTTACATCATATTGGGTTGAATGTATAAATGTTGGTAGTCTTATTGTGTTCGATAATTTCTAATTATCCGTGAAGTGTTTGTGAAGCTTTTGTTGGATTCTTTTGGGAAGCTAAGCATCAGGTGAGTTTCATAGTCCCACTTTTAATGTTTTACATTGGGATGGAAAATGAATGCAGAAGATGTTTGGATGTGTTTAATCGCGTGCGATATAATGGTTTTTCTTGAGGCATGAACGTTTATGTGGTTATTATAGGTGGATATGCTTAATGTTGTTTGTGATAGTTGTGTGATTCCGGTAAGGGTAGTGCTTCTACCTATTCCAAATCTAATTGGAGGATTGAAATAATATCCCATTTCTGTGTGATCTCGGTTTGAGGGTAATGACTCCTACTCATTTTCCAAATCTAAACTGGGAGGGTTGAAATAATACTCCATACTGTGTGATTCCGATTGGAGGGTAATGGATTACCCCAGGCTTTGTTATGTGGATCATAGGGCACGTTCCGTCCCGTTGTGATTGTTAGTGAGTTGTATGAGAGCCTAATGTGATAACTAGCTTAAATAGTTTCTTCCATTGATATGTAATGGTGAATCGCAGCAAATGTTTTGTTTTTTTATTTTAAGGAATTGGATTTGTGTGTCTAAACCTATGACTCTCTCCAGAAAACGATCTCAAACGTCCCAAAGATGGTGTGCTCAGCAGGAAAAAAAACAACACCCACTGATCCACCGCTCCCTCACTCAACAACCATTGTGTTGACGTTTTTAAGCATCATTTTTCAGGTGATGTTCATGATTCTATTAAAAAGCTAGAGAAGTGGCTAGAAAGAACCGCTAGGATTAACATTGAGTTTCGCTCTTGAGTTTATTTATGTTTTCTGTTTGAATTAATGCGTTAGCATGAATTGTTTGGATTATGTTATGCATGTCATTTATTGACGAGACCTTCTATCTCACTAATAAAAGACACCATTAGGTTTTTGGGTATTGTTATACACTTTGGTGTCTTAGCCTTTTACTTTAGTTTTCATTTTAGTATTCTCTATATAGACACATGTATTGTGAGGATATCCATATCTTGTTTACGCCTCGCGTTTCCGGCCTGGAGTGGGGGTTGAGACACTAGTATAAATATTTTATGAAATTTCGGCATAACCCCGTACTTACAAGACGTTTCCAAGGTTTTAAACCTCATTTTTTCAAACACTTTCCCTTAATTAAATCCATTCTGACAAAATGACCAAAAATTAGCTCCCGGGCAGCGGCGCCAAAAACTTGATGCGTATTTTGTTTAAATATATTTTTACCAAGTTTTAAATTTATAAAACTCGATTACCGATACACGCACTAACGGGCAGAGAACCCGGTCGTATATAGTGTAGTAGCTTGGTAAACCCGAGGTCGTCCCAAGAGCTAAGGTTAAATAAATCTAATTTGATTGTTGTCACGATTGAAAATGGTTTTAAGATTGATTTTAAGAATTACGGAAAAATAAATGCAATAAAATGAATAGATAGAAGATATCAGGGAGAAAGGCACCTAACCATTTCACTACGAATGATACGATTACAATTTCCTATACAATGTTCAATTATAAGTTCTATTAGTGGTTCTAATGTCGACAAACCCGAATTTTCATTTGAGGTTTGTCCTATACTTACTCTGCGATCCCACATTTCCCTACGATCACACGAACATGGCATCCAAGCTTGCAGTGGTTAAATTCCAACTACCTTTCAGACCAATCTATAATCTAAACCGATTATTAACCCTCTCTAAAAAGTTCCCATGCTTTTTAATTATTTAATGTGACAAAGATGGTAATCTGTTTAATTCCTATACTAAGGATAGATGTTAAGCTACCCTAGTACCCCACTAATCCTAGGTTCAACATGGTAAGTCTAATATCAGGATTAACAAGATCTAAGCCACCCTCTATACTACCAAAACATGGGGATCAATGAAAGGCTATAAGGATATCTAACAGAACCATAATTGAACAGGAAACAATAACAACAACAACTACATGGTTAGGCCAGCACTAGGAGTGCTTAGCCGCTCATAGTAATAGCAATGCAAGAATTAATGAATAAAGACATAGATTGAATCATCATAATTCTTACAGAGAATGAAATGAACAAAAATACAATAAGTATGCTACTGGCTTCTTCTTTGGACCTTCAGATGAAATGCTTCGAACCTTAAGGGTTTGGTTCACCTCTTAGAACTGTGTGTGAAGTGGTAGTGGTGAGTGATGATGAATGAGCCAGATGAGGGCTCTATTTATAGGCTTCGAAAGGTTTACGGCGTAACCCTTATGGGATGTTACGCCGTAATCTTGCTACGTAATCATCCAATCTTCTAGGCGTAAAAGGATGTTACGGCGTAACCCTGTCGCATATGTTACGCCGTAAAGCTGAGTCAGATACATCATCTCTTGTAGATTTGAATGTCGCGGCGTAATCTTGGAGACTCTTTGCGCCGTAAAGGGTGTGATGACTCATTTCTTCGTTATAAGATGTTACGGCGTAATCCCTCGGGGGTGTTACGCCGCAAAGTGCCTTGGACTCTTCACTTTAGTGCATTTATTGTCCAAATCCCTTGTGTTTTGCTAAAATGCTCACTTGGTCCCTGAAAACTGAATATTAACAATTAAGTAACGTTTTCATATATTAATAGCATACTTGTAAGCATTTTTATAGTGAATTTGATATTAAAATGTATTAACTATTTAATGTTATCACTTTGATCAAGAATGTTGAACATTGTTGCAGCATAAGGCAATAGCGCTTTTGTTATCATAGTACATTGGAATTTTATTGAATCCAAGGCCATAGTCGGTAAGTTGTGATCTCATCCAAAGGACTTGAGCACAACAGCCGGATAAGGCTATTTATTCAGCTTTCGTACTGGATATTATAGCGCCTTTCTACCTTTTTGATGACCATCTAACAAGTCTGTCTCCCAACAATTGCATACTTCCAGATGTACTACGTCTTGTATCTTGATAACCCGCATGATCAGCACCTGCAAAAGCCGTTAGAGCAATAGCAGAATCATTCGAGTACCATAGTCCATGATTGACGGTTCCTCTTAGATATTAAAAGAATCTTTTTACAGCATGTAGGTGCTTTTCGGTAGAACGAGCCTGATATCGAGCACACATACAGACAACATATACCAGGTCTGGTCTACTGGATGTTAGATACATAAGGGTGCCAACCATGCCAGAATAATGTGTAGGATCAACGGCTTTCTCTTGTGTATCCTCATCCAGTTTGGATTTCTCCACCATTGGAGTATCCACTAGGTCACAAGATTCCATTCCATATTTCTTAAGTGATTCTAAAGCATATTTTGATTGGTTTAAAAAGATGCCTCTGGAACTCTATGAAATCTGTAGTCCTAGAAAAAAATGATATTTTACCCATCATTGACATCTTGAATTTAGAACACATTATCTTAGAAAACTTATCACATAGTTTAATAGTAGTAGAAGCAAAAATTATATCGTCATCATGATTTGTACCAGGAGGATATCTTTGCCTTTTCTGATGATGAACAATGTGGGATCAATCGTGCCTTTGGAGAATCCTTGGGATAGCAGAAACGATGACAATAGATCATACCACGCGCGTGGAGCTTGTTTAAACCCATATAGAGCTTTTTCAGTCTATACATGTTTGATTAGATTTTCTGGATCCACAAATCCGTCCGGTTGGCTAACGTAGACTTCTTAACGCAAAAATGCCATTCAAAAATGCCGTTTTTACATCCATCTGGTATATGATCATATTCATATAAGCAGCAAACGCGAGAAATATCCAAACAGCTTCTAGTCTAGCCACGAGGGGGGGGGGGGGGGGGGGGGGGGGGGGGGGGGGGGGGGGGGGGGGGGGGGGGGGGGGGGGGGGGCTGGGGGGGGGGGGGGGGGGGGGGGGGGGGGGGGGGGTGGAGCGAAGGATTTTTGAAATTAGTTCCCTCTCTGTCGGTTCCACTGAGCTACCAATCTTGCCTTGTTTTTCAAGATTCCCCCAATTCATCCAATTTGACCTTATATATCCATTTTAAGGTGATAACCATCACTTTATCTGGACGAGGAACGAGTTCCCAGACTTCAAGACGTTCGAATTCATGTAGCTCTTCTTGCATTGCCTCAATCCAGCATGACTGAGTTAGTGCATCTTTGTACGTCTTAGGTTCAACTAAAGTTAGGAAGGCATCATAGTAGCAGAACATGGCTTGTTCGTGTAGTTGGAGTCTTGTGGAAACGGGTCTGGAAGGGTCACCAATTATGTTTTGTAACGGATGATCTTTTGTCCATTTACTGAGGTGTTCTAAGATTGGAGCGTCTGAGTGCACAGTAGTAGGAATAACATCCGATGATGAGGATTCTTCAGAAACAGTTTCTAGAATTGGAATGCCAAAATAAGGATCGTTACTCATATGTGCAACCTCAAGGTCATGTGACTCTTCTTCAGCACAGAGAGGAATTGTTTGGGATTGTGATTGTGGAGTGGTTTGTGAGGTACTTGGTGAGGGTGCATCTTGATCAACAGTTGTTGAGGAAGGTGAACCGGTTGACTCAACAGGAGCTGGAGCTTCTTCTACAGGAACTGGAGAGGCAACGCTAGCTGGAGGAGAGAAGAACTCATCAAACACTGGTTGAAACACAAGATCCCATTCATGCCTCGATGGTGGTACAAACGGTGCTGAAGGAGGAGGGTTTGGAACGAGTCCTGAACTGGGTGTTGCAGGAGTCATTTCATGAAGCGCGGGTTCTAAACTGCTTTGTTCAGAAGCCATAGCCGTCAGCTCATCAAAATTGACATAGATGGTTTCAATGATTTTTCGGGTACGTCGGTTGTAAATACGATAAGCTTTCTTCTTGGGTGCATATCCAATAAAAATACCTATATCAGCGTTAGCTTAAAGTTTGCCTAAATTTTCACTATCATTGTTTGGGTAGCAAAGTGCACCAAAAACTTGAAGGTAGGATAAATCGATGATTGTGTCGTTGTGTGGTGTTAATTTATGATTCAAGTTTTAAATTTATATTTTGCCGACTTAACCAAAAACAACACTTTAACGGGCAGTGTACCCGGTCGGTGGGAGTTTCGTGGTAAGTAGGGTGTCGATCACTAAGAGCGAGGAACACTTTCAATTTATAAATAGTTTGGTTTTTCTAATCTAAGTTAGTCTAATCTATGTTAAACCTATGATAAACCTATGTTAATCCTAAATCTAATAGATAAGGGGGGTTTTCAGTCTGAGAGATTGGCATGGGTTTGGTGGTGCTTAAAACCAATTCAAGACACTAAAACACACGCAAGCAAATTAACAGAAGATAAAAGAGCGTCTAGCCAAATATAAGAAAACTATATTAACCATTATTAATCTAATCAGAATGTTGGTTTGTTTATTAGTGCAATGATTAGTTATCTCAAAGCGGCATATCATTCTTAGGACTTAGGCATTACTTCTTCCTAAGACCAAGACACATAGAATTCTGTCATAATTAAATGCATCCGCATAAAGCATCCTTATTTCCTGTTTATAATCTATCTTAGGGATTAAGGCAAGGTGATCTTGTTAAACCCTAGCTCATAGAGACATTTTAATAACCCCCCCATACTTATTGCTTAATGTCTTTTATATACTAGAAATTCCACTGTCGGAGGTCCTTACAAATGTGATAAGAATGTACTCTTGATTCCAAGGTCACTTATGCTCATCTAAGCTCACTAAAACTAAGCAATGGTAGGTCATATTGTGATCCTATGATCTTGATATTTAAATGCATTATAATGAGCTATCCCAGACTCTTAGCCTTCACCCAAAATCATAATCCGATAGTTGAACGCATTAAATATATAGGACTAGACTTAGTGAATGATTGGTGCTATTACTTAAGCACGTAAACAAGTATAAATTAATTAACATAAATAAGCAATCAATGATAAATTAAGAAATCGAGATAAACAAACCAAACATTAAGATCTTCATAACAATGGCTAATACCTAAAGGTATTAGCCTTTAAACGTCATAATTAATACAAAAGTAATGATTTAGCCAAGGTAAACTAACCGAGTTAACAAATGATACCAAAAACTGAACGATTACAAGAGTATAAGAAATTACACACTGTCTCTATGCAATTAATCGCCGTTGCTCGACCTCTTCTGCTCTTTTTCTACTCTAAAAATTGACTTTTGTGGTTTAGGTATCGAGAATATGATTTAGCACACCTAAAACTCGTTTTTGAGTTTTCTATTTATAGGTCTGAAGTCGATTCGATATGGCGTATCCAATGTCTTGGATACGACGTATTGGGGGTTTCACGGAGTAGGGACCACGTTTGTGGATATCTTCAGAATATTTTATTCCCATATAGCTTGAATACGGCGTATTGCCTTTCTTGGATACGGCGTATTGGATCTTGTTTCCTTCGTGATCTTTGGTAAGTGCAGGCACAAATACGATGTATCTTCCTTGATAGATACAGCGTATTGGTTGTCAGAACAGTAATATTCAAAATATCTACGTTTAAGCTCCATAATGCATGCTTTTAGTTAATCTTCACAAGTGCTCCTAATTACTGGCAATGCAAATATAAACGATTAAGTAACATCTTTGCATTACTTATACAAAAATGGGTTATAATTTTCATTGGGGATAAATGATGCTATAAAATAGACGTTATTTGATGTCATCAAATATCCCCCCACTTGAATCCTACTTGTCCTCAAGTAGCCTTTAGAAGTTTATGAAAATGTATCCTAAGGATTTTTCCGTTTAAGCATTTATTTAATCTATTACAAGTACACAACCAAACACCGCATGAAATCGGAAGATGAAAACACTTAAATCACTTAACTTATCTATGTGGTAACATATAACTAATTAGCTCAATTTCTTGGTCGTGGCGAGTATTCTATCATAGGCTTGGCAAGGATACACATCTCCATCACTAGAGCTAAGGAGTAACAAGTTTATAAAGGTAAAATAGGTTTTTATTATAAGGCTTAGGGTTGATCATTCTATAATCTTTCACCAAAAGTACCACACCAACAAGGCAGCTGAAGCACACATACATGGCCGTAACAACAGAATAGACATGTGTGTTCGATCACATCCTTATTCGAGTTTAACCAAGGGTTAGGATGAAGAATGATATAGGGTAGGGATCTTCTAACTTTCACCAATAGTAATAAACCAACAAGGCAGCTGAGACATGCATACATGGCCGTAATGACGGAATAGACATACATGCTCGTACACATCCTCATTCGCGTAAAACCCATGGCTAATGATTAGGAAAGGGAATTAAATTGTTGTTAAACAAAAATTACGAAACAAATAGACTAGGTCCAAGATATAAGTTGCTAGACACTTTTTCCCGACCGTTTACCATGATAAAGACACAACTATTTACAGACGTCTTGATCATAGATCAAAAACAACAACCAAAGTTGGCGTTCCCGTAACGGTCAACTTCCCAATCATCCCATACTTTACATACTTTTACAAGACAAGTGGCGATATCTACCACTTTATACAATACTCTACATCGTTGACTTATAAGACGTATCAACGAATAATCGATCCTTCATATAATTCCTTCGGTCTAAGCTTTTGCGAAACGATTATCTTCAAACTTTCCTTCTCCTTTTTTTGTTGCGATTTTTCTAATTTTTTTAGTTAATCTTCACCAAGTACTCCATAATTACTGCAATTCTCAAATACAAACGATTAAGCAACAATTCTTTGTAATAATTATATAAAATGGGTTAATAACATAGGATAAATGATGTTATAAAATAGACGTTATTTGATGTCATCAAATATCCCCCCACTTGAATTCTACTTGTACTCAAGTAGCCTTTAGAACTTTATAAAAATGTATCCCTAAGGATTTTTCTGTTTAAGCATTTATTTGATCTATTACAAGTACACAACCAAATACCTCATAAAATAGGAAGATGAAAACACTCAAATCACTCAACTAATCTATGTGGTAACATGTAACTAATTCGCTCAATTGCTCGGTCATGACGAGTATTCTATCATAGGCTTGGAAAGGATACACATCTCCACCACTAGAGCTAAGGAGTAACAAGTTTATAAAGGCAAATGGGTTTTTATTATAAGGCTTAGGGTTGATCATTCTACAATCTTTCACCAAAAGTACCACACCAACAAAGCCGCTGAATCACACATATATGGCCGTAACGATGGAATAGACATGTGTGTTTGATGACGTCCTTATTCGAGTTTAACCAAGGGTTAGGATGAAGAATGATATAGGGTAGGGATCTTCTAACTTTCACCAATAGTAATAAACCAACAAGGCAGCTGAGACATACATACATGGCCGTAACGACGGAATAGACATACATGCTCGTACACATCCTTATTCGCGTAAAACTCATGGTTAATGATTAGGAAAGGAAATTAAATTATTGTTAAACAAAAATTACGAAACAAATAGACTAGGTCCAAGATATAAGTTGCTAGACACTTTTTCCCGACCGTTACCATGAAAAAGACATAACTATATACAAACGTCTTGATCATAGATCAAAAACAACAACCTAAGTTGGCGTTCCCGTAACGGTCAAGTTCCCAATCATCCCATACTTTACATACTTTTACAAGAAGGTGGCAATATCTTCCACTTTATACAATGCTCTACATCGTTGACTTATAAGACGTATTAACGAATAATTGATCCTTAGTATAATTCCTTCAGTCTAAGATTTTGCGAAACGATTATCTCCAAACATTCCTTCACTTTTTTTGTTGCGATTTTTCTAATTTTTTCGATTTTTTTACTACACTATACTATGAAACTCGGTGTAATTTTATCATTTTCACGATTGATGACATCATATAACGTCTATTTTATAGCATCATTTATCCCATGTTATTAACCCATTTTGTAAAGTTATTACAAAGAATTGTTACTTAATCGTTTATATTTGAGAATTGCAGTAATTATGGAGTACTTGGTGAATATTAGCAAAAGGCGCGCATTCTGGAGCTTAAATGAAGATATTTTGAAGATTACTATTCTGACTACCAATACGCCGTATCCGTCAAAGAATATACGGCGTATCCGTGCCTGCACTCACCAAAAGACCACAAAGAAAACAAGCTCAATACGTCGTATCCAGAATATAGTATTTGAAGATTCTGGAATATATCAAACGTGGTCCCTACTCCAAGAACCTCAAATACGCCGTATCCAATCCCTTGGATACGCCGTATTGAACCGACTTCCAGATAGTATAAATACCAAACTCAAAAATGAGTTTTAAGTGTGCTAAATCATATTCTCGATACCTAAATCACAAAAGCCGATTTTCAGAGGAGAAAAAGAGCAGAAGAGGTCTTGCAACGCATTCCAATCCATAGAGGACAACATGTAATTTCTTATACTTTTGTAATCTTTCAGTTTTTGGTATCATTCGTTAACTCGGTTAGTTTACCTTGGCTAAAACAATTAC